>VZTE01000432.1:1122991-1170186 GCA_013397775.1 Eulacestoma nigropectus | reverse complement strand
AAAAAAAAAAAAAAAAGGCCAATGCCAAAACCACAAGCTCAGAGCCTTTTAATCAGGGAAGAAATAAAACCTTAGACATTCACATGGTTAAACACAGCAGGATCCTACTCCGTTTACAATCCTAATGGTGATACCTGGAATGAATCTTTTTCTTAATTTGGTTCAAATCCACAGAAAAATGAAGCTGATCTCTAAAAATCATCCTAGCCTGCTTCTGGACACTATTATTTTCCATCAGGAATACATGCTGAAAAAGGACTTTTGCTGGTCAATTCTTCCTCCTTCCATTACTTGATTTTACCCATTACCTCTACAGCAGTGAAGGGGACAAAAAATTATCAGAGAGAAATGTTACTGTCTTTATAATCCAATGGTAATGTCAATGATAATTAAGTAAGGAGAGATTTTACAAGCAGCAGTCTGTGTTTTCAAGTTCAAATGTTCCAGTTTCTATTCACAGTGATTACAGGCTTGATCCTTACGTAATTATTTGCTCTGTTAGGCACAAATTTTCGATGGCTTTCTCAGCCATTACAGTCAGCACTTGAAATAAATGGCAACACTGTCTAAGAATGGAACACAGAAGTTCCCTCTTAAAGCAGGTGGCATCAGCACTCTCAAAATGTGTTCAGTGCTTCCAGTGATCCAGCCAACGTCAATGTCAGGACTTCATCTTCTCCTTCAAGCAAGTGCGTGCTACCAGGACCTTTTATACCTTCAACCCTTGCTAAAGGCTTGCCATGCCCTCAACCTCTGACCACTCTTTTCTTACCTCTGAGCAGCTCAATCACACATCAGGCAGCTACTTCCAGTACAGTGAGCTTGGTTCACACCTTTCCTTTCTCCAGCATGGGAAACTGAAGAAAAACTGAAGAACTGAACCTTCTGAACCTGAACACACTCCATTATTCAATGCTTTTTACCACTTAGTTTTCAGCTGGTGTCTGCTGTGTAACCAGGAAGTTCATCCAGTGGCTCCTACCTTGTGCTCCCCATATGGACAAGTAACGTAGCTCAGGGTCTGGACCACGCTGTTATTCAGATGTCAGACACAGACAGCCAGCCTCTGCTGATAAAGAAAAGCCATGACCTCAAAGGGGATTTTCTAGGAGAGCTTTACATGGAAGGAGACCTAGCCCTTCAGTATGATCACTAAGTCACAGCCTCTTTCACTGTGACCTGTCCCAGCATGATGCTGTCCCAGCCACGTGACCTGGGGTCTCTCACATCAGCCTGCTGAATTCTGAGCATCCAGCTCTTGGGTTTGGACTGACTTGCAGAAGGAAGCATCCCTTGCTCCCTTCTCGTTTCCTTCCTGGATCTATGTTCAAAAACGTGAAAGCCCAGAGCCAGACATGCTATTGAGCAGCCTTGAACTCAATCCATGGGTTGTAAAAGAAAGCCTTTATACCATTATGCAAGAAAACAAAAGAAGAAACACTTGAAAGTATTCCTTCACTTTCCTTGGACAGAGGAAAGTAACTCTTTGTCCCCAGACTCAATTCAGTTCTGTCAGATAGGGACTTTCTGAATAAAACAGCCGCCTCATACCACACACGAAATTCTGACAGAATAGGCTGTACTTAAGAATGGAAAAACAAAGAAAAAACTTACTCCTGTTTTTTAGCGGGTTTTGAAACCACAGTCAGGCACTTCAGCTTGGAGGCTCAGGTTTAAACCTGGAGATCCAAGCAGAAGTACAGCCCTAAAATTGCAGAGACACTTGTGCATCTGGCCATGGGATGAATGCAAAGAAAGGAAAACACTTGAATCCAAAGTCTGCCTCTCTGAAAACAAATCCTGTATTATTTCTTTGCAAGCTAACCTCCAGTGAGGTTCTGGCGAGCACGTTAAGCAGCACACCCTGCATCTGCCAGCTCCAGTCAAATTAACACAGAGCCCCATGACAGTGACTAAGAGCAAGCATGAAACTGGCCTGAATACAGAAGTGCTCACAGTTTTTGAAGAAATGGATAATGGGTAATTTGTAGGAGTTGGTTGTCAAATTATATATGGGGGGGGGGGGTTTGTATGCAAGCTAATAATAGGCTTAAGCCTGTAACTTGCACCAGGAATAACGATTAAAGTAGCAAGCTTTGGCAGTTTCCATCTGAAGGACTCTCTCAGCTGAACTCCTCCCACAGTCACAGCAAATCCTACAAGATATCTTAGGAGTGGATAATACGAATCACCAGTTTTTTAAAGCAAGAAGGATAATGCAGATTGGCAACCATTTTTTATTCTTTTTTAAAGAGCTAAAACCTGTCGTGAAATAAAATCACTGCTGACCCACAGGAAGCCACTGGCACAGCCACTGATTAAAAGAATCTCATAAAACACATTCAGGGATGCTACGTCCTTAACTCTGAATGATTTTTTGCCATTTTAGATGATAAATTGTACTACAGTTTCAGTCTCACTAACTTGACCAAATAATTTTTGAAACTGTCTGAAAACATAAAGATCTACTTAATCTTTTTAGTGATCAAAACCACTGTATTAGACAGAAGATTATGCAATAGATTTAGTAAATGTTAATAGAGAGCTATTTGTGAATTTAAAATGGTGACTTGCCTGGATACATCTAAAAGGGAAATTAGTATTAAGAGGTGATGTGGCAGGCTGAGGACTGCTCAGGTAGTAAAAAATTAACGCCCTTAAAGAAAACAATAAAGAAGCAATTTTCACTTTCATAAACCCATGATTAATAAAGCACTGAATATCTAAAGCATGCAGTGAAAAGACAAAAACTCAATCCCAAACCTAATCTGAGCCTTGTCCATACATCAAATTCACATCCTGGTAATAGGATTGGTTTAGAAAGAGCAACCAACAGTGAATACACAAATTATTTCAAGAGATCTTCAGAGCAAATTACCTTACAATGTACTCTTTCAGCAATTTGAGGGCCAGGCAAGAGCTTTTTTGACTGTTTTAAAGATGCTGGAGTTTAACAGCATTTATAAGCAAGGCTTGTGTTCTGTTGCAGCTGTATAGAACCAAATTGCTGCATACTGGGACTCCCCAGTAACCTCTGTCTTCCACCTGCTTCCAGTACAGTGGGTGGTAGCAGGGACTACCTGATTTTTTATTTTAATATTTTTTTTCATAAACACAGTATTAGAAGCACACTAGAAAAGGAAACTTAAGAAATTAACAACCACAGTGGATAACAAATGTTTTAGCTAAAAGGAACCCTCTACAAGAAGCAACAACCAGGCTTTGGACAAATGCTACCACCAAATTAAGGTCTGGTTGCTTTGCATAAACATGTCTATTCATCACAAAAAATCAAACCCATAATGCTGAGCATTAGAAACAAAGTGTGAATCTTAGTGTGGAACTATGTCGTTATCTCTTCCAGAACACTTTTTCCACTTAGTAAAATACCCACTTCCACTATAAATTGCTAAAATGGAAAAAGTAGTCAGAAATAAAGGCACACAATTTTTAGGTTTTTTTGTCATTGCTGTTAAGCACAAAAATTTTCAGCCTGCAACAAAAAGAATAATTTATGTCAGAGGAAAAGAAAATAGTAAGAAGAATTTAAAGACATTTCATAACTTTGATATTTAAGTCTTATATATAATAAACACGGTAGATGATGCAACAATATGCCTACTTAAGTGACTTATTTCAGCTAAATTAAAAGGTTAATTATAACGCTTGGATAATTATGCAAAATAAAAAAAAATACAAAAACCCATCACAAATCTTAAAGATGACAACTTTATTTCAAGACTAAAGCCACAAACCTTGTTGTTTACACATTACAAATGGGTATGTGTTCATTTTATGAGATGGTGCCAAAAAGAAGGTCATGATTAGAGCAGTAAGGAACCACTAACATTAGTTAGATTCTACCTTATTCAGATCAGGAAAGAAAAAGTGAGCATAAACTAATTTCATCCTTCAAGCATAGAGGTTACTTCAAGGGTATTAAACAGGAGAGAAGTGCATATTTTCATCAGCAACTCACTCAGTAGAATGTGTTCAGTCTATCACAAGCAAAATCAAACTGATGACTGCTTGACACTGTTATGAATCAAGTGGCTGGATTACTGCCCAATGCAACATTTTTCATCTCTACCTGAAAACAAAAGCAGTAAACCAGGGAGGGAACTCCAACTCTTGATACAAATGGGTATTTGTCTCTACTTAATTCATGACCTGACTTCTGTTTACCCGACCATGCGCATCTTTTCACTCGAGTGTGGACGGTCCCAAATGTCCCAGGCATGGCCAGTACAGCCACACTGCTTCCAGTCAGACTCCTTTCAATTTGCTAAAAGCACAGGACTCCTATGGTGCAGGGTCAGAGAAAAGCAGTTCAGAACTTAGAAAAGGGCAGCCTTGCCTAAGCCCTACACCTCAAACACTGCCTGTCCACTTGCTACAGTGCATTACCAATCCAAGGGCATCCATAAGATATTCCATGTCTGGAGCCAAATGGGTACAACAATAAAAGCCAAATGGGTACTGATGCCTTAGGATTTTAGCTTTTATATTTTTCATATCCTGTAATGCTTTAGTGTGTAACTCTAAGACTCCATATAGCCTGTTAGCTGCTGTTCTCCCATTCTGGTCAGACAAAACAAATCCGCTCTAGGCCTGAACTTCAAGGACACCTCACTGTCTCAAGCCCCAAAATACCTAAACAAAACCTCTAAAGGTGGAGGGAACAAATTTGGTGTAAAGACTTCATTACCTGAAATTGTAATTGGAGAATTAACCCTGAGATGCAAATGGACCAAACTTACAAAAGTATGAAAATCCATGACCCGTTCATCCGTTTTGGGTGTAGCCTTTCTGAAGGCTTTTGTCCGCCCAAAGTGTACCTGAAGGCCCTTCAATGAATACCCGCTTTTATCCTCTTAATTTTGTCTAGCCTCTGTTTTCAGGTAGCCCCATCAAGGCATCAGTACAACTATCCTGTGAAGGAAGAATGGCTTGTGCAGGAAACAAAGCAGGAGGAGTAAGTATTGGAAGACTCACAGCTTTGCCACTTGGCTATGAAAGCCACAGCCATGTGCAGCAATGAGCCCTGAGCAAGGAACCCAGCAGCTGAAAACACTCAGCCCTCCAAGCTGCAGTGACTGTTCCTGAGAACAGACCCACAGTTGTCAACGTTAACACAATTTCACAGTCTCTAATCACATTTTAATTTTAAAATAGCACATTTCCAATGGTGTATTTCTATTCCTTCCCGTTTTACATGGAATTTGCATTTCTTAGAAGCAACTGGCTTCTCTGGGCTCACACACACGTTGCTTGAGTCATACATTAAAACCTGCTCTGCTGTTAAACGGCCGTTCTCTTTTCATTAGATCCAACAGGAACCAGAAATGCAAACACACCAAACTAAAAAGCGTAGGTTTCCATCTGATTCTTTGCAGACACAAAATAACAAGCAAATATAAATTTATCAAAAAGTAGCAATGAAAGCCACATTTTCTTCCAAGTCCTCACTCTTATTTTTCTGTACTTGATTGCCTAGAAACCATGAAAAATAAAGCTCTAAGAATACAATAACTAGAAAAATGATTGCAGCACAGAACAGGTAATTTGCATTCTATATTTAGCACATATGCATATGTTAGTGCTGACATGAACAGCTATTAGAAATGCCTAAAAGTGTCTCAACCAGAGCTTTTGCAACTAAGTTTTTCATGGTAAACACAAGATGAAATATTTAATATTCAGAGTTCATAGTTTGGAAGAGCTGACATCTCAGACTGTTCATCACAGTTTATCGTAAGTGCATAACAGGTTTTATGTTAGCCAGTGGATGGAAATACCTTGAAGCTACCAGCTTTAGAGAAATACATAAATAATTTTTTTTTTTTATTTAAGGAACAAATGGAGATACATTCCTAGACTGGTAGATTAAAGATACAAGATTAGAAGCTGTCTCTCCTCCCTCTGGAGCAGGGAACACAGGAGGATTTGCTAACAGATAGATAAATCAGCATCACTTTCAGGATGAAAGCACCACACTTGCACTAGGAAGGAAGATGCTAAAAAATAAACATAATTAAGTCTACAGAGTAGCACCTAAGATGGGAAGGTACTGGATTTCCACAGACTTGGGAAGTTACTTGCTTTCTGTGGCAAAAGGCAGGAGCTCTGCCTTCTTCTCTCTGCCATGGTAGATGAAGTGGGGAGAAGGACAACCTGTGACTCCAGCCCTGTGCTGGGCTTCCCAAGGACTTGTGCTGAAGACCTGGAGGTGAGGAGGCAGTATCTTGGTGGGAGCACAGTTTGTCATCCTGAGACAAGCACTCCTTCCTTAAGAAACTTACAGTTGGGATGAAACTCCCTCACTCCAAAATAATATGGCATCTTAACACATGAAAAAATCCTGTGTTATACTAGGAATCACCTTAAAACTGGTTCTGAAGGAGCAGCTGAGGAGCCTTCTCAGCTGAGAGGAACACTGAGACACAAGCCCATGCAACTATCACCATACAAATTCCTGCACTGTGTTTGGGGCATCTCAGCAGAGAGCAGAGGAGCAGCACAGCACCACGTGAAGGGCAGAACCCAGCACAGCAAGCTGCCAGTGCTGCAGCCTGGTCCCCTGCCATGCCTTGGAGGGCACGAACCAGAGCAGCCTCTCCCCTCTCAGCATGGGGCAGCCGCAGCCAAACCTCCCTGCAGAGGCCTGCTGGCCGTGCTGGGGAAGCACTGCAGACACCCCACCAACAGGGAACACTTCCAGAAGGACCTAATGCTTTACAAGCTCCATTACCACAGGAAATCAATGAGGCCTGCCCTTCCAAGCCATTCACAAAATTAAACCTAGTATGGTGTCAAGTACACACTGAAAACAAACAAGAGAGGAAAACAAAAATTCAAAGCATCTCTCTCTGATCTCCTGAGCTAAATAATCCAAGATCCTGCAGAGAACAGACATGCTGTTGATGAATTTAGGCTGACATTGCTGAGATTTAGGATGATGCTTTTCTTTCAGCAGACCCTTCAACAAAAATCTTCTGATGTTTTTCCTCATTAGGTAACCAATTTGCATTGCTATTAGCTAGCCACACAGTTCAGAAAATTTGCTTCACACTTCAAATTCATATATCCTGCCAAAATTTACTTCAAGTGTAGGTGTAAGAAGAGAAAAATATAGCCTTTTTGTTTTTGAAAAGAAAGAAAATATGAAACAGGGAAAACATTACTTAAACAGTGGAATATAATTAATCACCAGGTTAATTTAAAAAAGGGGTGGAGACAAACATTTCTATAACCAATAATAATAACCAATTCTCCACACAAATCAATTTTACTTTAAAAAGAAAGAAAAAAGACTGCCAGCTTTGCTCTTCCCATTTGCCTTCAGAACTGCTAAGAGTTCCAGCTCCTAACACTAATGAAATGGGGAAGAGAATGAAACATTGTCCCCTTACTGCCTTTTATGAAAGAAGCAATACACAATATCAATCAATGTTTTCTCAAAGAAGCCTGAAGGAGCTTCCAGTCCTTCATCAGACTGGTTTGAGCCTGAATGTTTGCAAGAAGAGTCTGAACCTGAACCACAACAGTTCTTTCAGCAGTGGAAATGACCATGCCTCCACCAGGGTGGTTTTCCTACAGAGTGGTGATTCCTCTTTTGCTACCAAGCAGAGAGCAGAGCTGCTGACAATTTTAAGACTTTTTCTGGACTAGTAGAGTTTTCTATGGGCACTACGTAAAAATACTTAAATGTTTGTGATTGGTGTTTGTTTTAGAGTAACTGAAAGTACCTTACTGCATCCGCAGAGGAGGCAAAGCAACAACTGAAACAAGCACTTTGATTCCACCCAATCCAGCCACTTTAGGATCCAGAAACTGCTTTTTCAGGCTAGCTGAAAAGATTTATGACAGCAACACACATCATGATACAGATCCTAACAACCTGACAAAAATACACTGTTGATATTGCCCACAATTACTTCAATCACTTTGCCTTCCCTTAGAACATCTGGACATGAACATATGAGCACCTATGGAGAGAAATCTTCCCACCCTGACAAGTAAAGCTTCAATTTAAAATTTCCATAATGAGTTTCTCACTGCACCGTGATCCTGAATAAACATCTCTTAGAGCAATTCACAACTAACTCCAGAAAGTATCATTATTGCCTTACCAATGAAATAGTCACCAAATCTACACCTCCACAGTACCTGAAAACAGTAGCCATTAGTGGAATTTCTACTTACAACATAACACTGAGCTAGCAAATGGAAACAAACACTACAAACAGAACAAGCCCTGCTCCTAAAGGAATTCTGAGGCTCAGGCAAGAACTGAGAACATGTTTATGAAGACTCTCTATCCACATAACCTTTCTAGAAACACAATCTTTTTATGAAATATGTGATTCCTATTTATGCTCTATATTCCATGAGGATGTCATGCTCAGAAAGAAATGGCAGTTTCAGTAAAGTACATCAAGAGAAATCCAAGAGCTTATTCTGCCTATCTATTTTGATCTGCTGAGAGTTCCTAAGACACAGGGCATTTTGTCACTCTGAAGTTATTTTTAAGTAGAAGCCATGTACATTTTCCGCAGAAAAAGAAATCAAGAAAAAAGAAAAGTATCATGTACTTAATGACTAATTAAGACAACAAACTGAAAGAATTTTCACACCTCATTGGGCTAAGGGCTTTTTACAGAATAATCTCTGCAAGTTTTACTTGGAACCTTTACAGAATTGTATTATCCCTTCAGAAAGCCTGTAACTAGGAATCTGCAAGTAATTGGTAATGGCCTCAATGCCTGTTCGTAAATAATGAACTTCATTTTTCCTAACTACTACACCTCATGCTCTAAGAAGTTGCATAGTAAGCTAATTCATCACTATGCAATGTACAGAGGAAGATAATTAAAGAATCTACCTTTTACTTATTGATTGATTTCTTAGTTTAGTCACAAAAAGTACTGTGCCTAAATGAACTGAGTATGCTTTCACAGTCATAAGAAATAACCAAACAAGCTATAGGGCAGGACCTTCAAGGTCCTAGTCTCTGTAATTTAAGCTTGCACCTAAATTCTATTGAAGAAGTTACGTTTCATTAATAACCCACCGTGACACCACACACAAACCCAAGGCCACCAAGATGAGGCAATGGTGAATTGCAATGGGCTTCCTAAACACAAGGCAGAGGATCCTCACAGAAAGCTTCAAAGTAACTAAAATAGTGCCAGTCTCACTCATCTTATTCATGGTGAACAGCCTTTTAGGAAAAAAAGTCACATTACGTCCTTTGCTTATTTTATGAAAGAAGCAAGGTGGGAAAATGGAGCTCAACCCTGAAGACAATTTCACTAGTAAGAATACTTTTAAGCATTACAATGCCACTCCCAGAGCTTTCCTTCTGTCAGACAATAAGTCAATATTAAATATTATCAGTTATATCTGTAAGAAATGCTAAAGACTAAACTAGTAACTCAATTTCAGTCCAAAAATAAGAAAAGGAATCATAGAAAAAGCAGTAATTCAAATGCCTCATTTCTCCTTACAGTATAGAGAGGTATCAAAGCTGAGATTTGAGAAGAGTTAGGAAGAAAGTTAAGCTCTACAATAAAGAGAAAATAATCCCACGCATTCAATGAGCCACTGACCCATTTCCTATCCAAGAGCCTCACATAAACAGACCTTCCTCTCTCATCAATGCACAAATCACATTAATACTGCAAACACGTGGCAACGCTGCTGAGGGTCAGGGAGGTACCTCATTCCCATTCTGCACACCAGGAACTGGTGGCAGAGCTGTCTGCAGCAGAAGCTCGACCTGAGGCTTTCTACCTCCTAGGCTAACTTCCTAGGCACGGAAAATCCCTCCTTGTTAAGGAGACCTGCTACAATAACACACAAAGTCCCTTGCATCGTGTTATCTGAGGGTTAAGATCTCTAGATAACACAGGTCACTTCAGTTTGCAATTCAAGCCCTTCACCAGTACAGATGTATTTTCTAGCTAACACCAATTAACCCAGTTAAATAGCTTTAATCCATTATTGGGGTGGGAAGTTGCCACAAGGTGCAAGAAAAACCGAAACATCCTCCAGAGTGTTCTTCTGGGATGAAGTCTTACAAGGCAAAAACACAGGATGCACCAGAGTGTGACAGCATCAGAGGGAAGGAAGCCAAAATATTAGCTGTGGCATACAGATTTGGAAAGACAGGTTATGATAATTGCTTTTATACAGACACTTTGGCATAGGACTATTTGAGATCAATGAACAGAGATAAGATTTAACAAAATCAGTTCCACCTGTTGTCCTGCTCCGGCTCAAACACATATTTAGAAGGAAGTGCCCCCAAATGTAGCGAACACTGAGAAGAAAACAGACCCCTGAAGTCCTAAACCTGTCAGAAACCAGTTGCAGATGGAAAATTGATCTTCTGTCCTTCATCCATTTGACTGAAGGCAGATATTGACTTCCTGCAAGTTATTAATTAAATTTACTGGGCAAAAATTAATCCTTTGAGTGTGGCCGTCACATTATCTTTCATTACTCAGAAGACTGAAATAACGCTCGCTGTTCTAGCTCACTTCACCTTAATTTCCCCAGTCCTGGAAGAGGGTATACTGAAGTGCTATCCATATCAGGCTAAGCCACTAACAGTGGCATCAGTTATTGCTTCCGTTCTTGCTTCTGGGTTAATTCCTCTCAGACCTAAGGTCCAGCTTTCCTAAAAGCAGCTATTCACTAAAGAAGTTCAGATAAAGCAAAAGGGACTTCATTCATGAGGTAAACACAAATGAAGCTTAGACCAGCATTTGGACCACGTCATCTGTAGTGAATGAAATAACAGAAGGAGCTTCAAAAATAGGAGTGCAATAAATGCCTGTCAAGGACTCATCCTGGCAGCAGTTGTTGTCCGTGCTGGAAGATGCCCCCTCCGGCTCGGATGCAGCTGGGGCAGCTCCACAGCAGAGGGAACAGTATAAGGCCGAGCCATGGTCCCACACTTGGGCTCGAGAGGGAGCCTTGGGCTGGAGCTGCTGCTCCAAAAGCCCTTCCCCAGCAAGAGAAGTTCACTGTCCATGACATTTGTACAGTACAGAAGGATGGGACAGTCACCATCACAAACTCAGAGAAAAAAATGAAAGAAAAATGGCCAAATTTTTCAGAGACGAAAATCATTATCAGTCCACCCTACATTGCCTATGAAAATGTTCTCAAGAACCATGAGAAATGTTAGTTTAAAACTACAACAAACATAGCAATGTGCACATTACAGGAACTGTTTTATACAGCCCCATTGTTGGAAAAGGTGATTGTTACCATCCCATCTCTCAAGGATTTAACTACACTCACCACTACCAGCCACTGAAAATGACTCACTTGCTCAGGCATAAGAAGGACAAGATAGTACTACAGTTTTTGGTGTAAAGAATCCTCTCCCTGAGCATTTCCAAGTGGCCAAAGACTCTACAGGCTCAGCTCTGCTCCGTATTTCATGAGGAACAAAATATCTGAGAGTAGATTTTCATGTGTTCCCCATTTGTCCATACACGGCTTCACAAAAATGCACCCTGCAAACACTGGCACGCCAACTATTCATGCTCACAAACATGTTTCTTTTCTGCTGGCACAAGCAGGATACCTGTAGCCACCTTTTCTGTGCATTGGTCAGTGTATGGAAAATTTAACACTGTGAAAAACAAGTCCCTCAGATTAGAAAACAGACTGCAATAAAGCAAGAATTGAATTGGCTGATTATCTCAATATGTGGTTTTAATTACCTCTAACTCATAGCAGCCTGCTCATTTCAATCCTTCAGATGAGACCTTAAATATCCATACCCTCTGTGCCTGCCTTGGACAAAGAAGATAGCTTGGGGCTTTTTGGAAAAAAAACAGATTCCTGTCTCGTTTTACTTGGCTGCTACAGTTCTCTGAGGTGGCTGCAATTCAGCAAAGCCATAGGGCTTGCAGCTTGGGAATTAGGATGGAAATTGTTACATGAATGCAAATACTGTTCTTGGTCGTTTCTTGAAAAAAGCACCTATTTACTCACCAGCCTTAAAAATTAAATGAGGTTCTAATTAAGGAACAATAAGCCACAAAGAAAAAAAACAAAACCTGACAAGAGTAGCCCAAAAGACACAATTTAAGATTAAACAGATCAAATAACCAAGTTACCATTTAAACCAAAGTTATCTAAAAAGGAACCAAAAGAAAAAAGGGAAGATAGAATTTAAAATGAGCTTGGCAGAGTCAAGAGAAAAGCAGAGAAAATGAAAGACAAGGTATAAGACCTTGGCCACAGGAGCTGATTGGAGTTTATTAGTGAATGAAATCCCAGTTTAACAAAAATGCTTTATCACAGACTGAATGTGCCTAGCTCTTTGCAGGGCACCCAGAGAGGATTAATCTCCTGCCCCACCTCCTTTTACACAGTAGCCACAATCTGGCCCTTCAAGTCTGACTAGTGCAAAATGCCAATCAATTTTTATGGGAAGTGGCAGCTTTGAAATTACATTTCATGGCATCTTCTTACTTCAGATAAAAAACAAATATTCCTTTAGTTATGCCATGCTCACAAGAACACCAATTCTGAAGCATCGGGTTTGAATGCTACACAGCAGACACATTACACCGTTGGTTTTAAGCACCTGAATTAAGTGTTTTAAGTTACTGGTAAGGCAACTGCTGCAGCTTACAGCCGAAGCACGGTATGGAACCTGCCAAGTGTATCTGAAAGCTTATAATTTTAACCTATTTGTCACTTCATACTACAGCTAATCAGCTTCCACCAACATGTCACAACTATCTATTGCATTTTAAGAAGCCTTCACCTTCCCTTGTTTTTACAAGAACCCTCTCCCAAGCCACAAGCCTGAGGATGAGGACAGGTGCAAAGCAAGCCCATTACTTAAGAAAGGAAAATCACTTTTAATTACCAGGTTGCAGCCTTGGCTGCAGAAATGCCTAGACCTGTAATTTTGATCTCTGCCTGAAGATTTTCTTGGCACTAGGGCAGTCTTCAGCGACACCAGACTGTTTCAGACTGCAGGGTGGCAGGATCCTGGTTGACAACTGCAGAGTTTTGGACGCAGGGAGGGCAGAAGGGGCTCCAGCCCCTGGCTGGGTCAGCCAGCAGCCCCTGCAGAGAACAGCTCTGCCCAGGGAGGGAGAGGCCTCTCCATCTCCACAGTAGGCTGCACCTATGAAGAAGTTTAAAGCCCCTGAAGATCTGCCCAATAAAATCAATTCCAACTCTGTGGAAATAAACCTTGAACTTGGTACTAAAAGCCAACTCTACTTCCTTCTTGCTGGGGGAAGGATTTCTGCACTGTTTTGTTTAAACTGGTTAGTCACACACTGGGTGACAACACTGGAGAAGACAAAAAAAAATAAACGACAGCAACAATGAACAGTTCTAAACAACTCAGGATGGTTTGGCACAATGCTGGCAGCCAGGGAGAGAACTCAGAGGGTAAAAGCAGCAGGTGAAGTCATGGGCTCCAGGCTCAGCTTTACCTTAATCAACAAGCTTCTTTAGAAACAAACTGGCAAATACAGTGACCTCTCGGCCCTGCCCTTACATGCTTATCATGTTTTGACTAAAAGGTTGTTTTCAAAAGATGAGCAAGTTCCCAGCACCACCTCATTAAACCCTCTGCTACTGTTTTCCTGAAGAAAAGTGCACAAATGGTACATCCTACAAGTTCCATTTCTTTGTAATAATTATACTACAGAAATAGTTTCCTCATATTAAATATTGGCAGGGCAGTTCTAAAAGAATCAGTAGCCAAACACTGCAGTTAACATGTGCCATTTTAATAACCACCTCTACTTCTACTGAACCAGCTATTCAATTAAATAGACATTTGTAAAATTCTAATAAATCCTGTGACTGGCACCCATCTCTATTTTATCTCATGATAGGTTTCTTGCTTGCTATAATTTTGTAGAAATGGTAGCTTTAGCTTTCCAAGACAGTGTTGAATTTGAAAAATTAAGATATACACCACACAGTTTGAAGACAAGATAACAAGCACCTCCATTCACAACTGTAACTGACTGTTCCTACTCCGCAGGACACTTCCATCTCCAACCACCCACCCTCTCCTCTTTTTAAATAAGGCTGCAGCTGGTCTCCAAGAGGTTCTAAATTAAGGCAGGAATGTGGTACAAAGTGCATGTGCATGAATTCAGATCTCTCCACACCCACTGAAACGCATCTCCAGAGAAACAAAAGCCGAGTAAAGCAAGGGATGGAGAAATCAGCACTTGTGTTCCATGACACCCATCTTACAAAGCAACTGCTAAATGTGTCTCAAGAGTGAAATCGTCCACCTCAACAACCCTTAACCACCGTTAGTAAGAAACATAGAATATTAATAATACATATTCTATTTCACCTTGTGCTCTTCCATGGAGTAATAAGGTATTGCAAAAATTCAAGAGAATACAGAGCTGGAGATTGTAAATCATGTTGATAAACATATCTGTACATAATATGAAATAAAGATAAAACAGTCTTTTAGAAGACTGTGGTCTCAAAGAGAACTGAACAGTGTTCAGGAATAGGCAATATTTACCTTACAATATCTTTGCATGTTGGAAGGTACAGATCAGGTCAATGTATACACATTCTACTGAACGCCAAACCCACCAATCAACATCCGCTTGTGTGCTTGTAGGGATTTTTTTCTTAATTCCAGGAGCAAAACAAAGCCTCCTGAAAGTGAGGTGAAATCCCTTTGTAACTCCTCTGGATGCTTTCACATATACAAAAGATGTCTCTGTGTTTCTCACACTTCCATTTCAATCAGACACAGGACATAGACAAGTACGTGACGGAAGATGGAGCAAAGTCTTTCATTAGCCACTTACCAACTGACCACGTGTATTAACCTCACACTCTGAGCCTACGATCCCATTTACCTCCTCCAGATGCTAACCACCCTTCTCACATCTCTCTTGCATTCCCCACAGGCTTCCATTTCTCCTCCTTTCTTTCTCCTCTTGCTGTCAGCATGTCTCCTGTTTCACCAGCAGCTTCTGGTTTTGCACTTGCCATGGTTTAACAAGGGCTTCCCACCTCTGCCACTCCTACAGCTGCTGTTCTTCCAGTACTGCACTGACACACTCTCTGTACAGCCACGCTGCTGACTGGATCAAAAACTGACCCAGCCACACAACAATTCTGCAGTTTTCAAGCCAGCTCAATCCCCTGGCACAGAGAAGCAGGGATGGCACACCAGCGAGTGCCTGGGAAAAGGGAGCAGCAGGAACCTGCAGAAAGCTGGTTTCCCACTGAAGTGCAGCCCCAGGCTGGGCTCTCCCTACTCCCACCCTCCCAGGATTCTTTTCACAACCACCATTCCCCACTTGGCAGCACTGGAAACTCTCACCTGGAGTTCCTCATCCTCCAGGTTTCACTCAGCACTTTGCTAGCAGTGACATGTGCAGCTCAAATCTATGTCCCAGTAACTTATATTAACATACTGGGGCTCAAATGCCAGATTTTAAAGCTTGATAACTTACACATTCTGTGTATTAAAGAGATGGAAGGGCAAATAGATGAAATCTGGATAGGCATACTCTCATGTTATTCATACTAGCATATATCCAAATCACCATTTGTTTCTGTGCATATGTAAACTGATGATGGATGAGATGAAAAGTCTTTTTTTTAAGAATTCCTATTAAAAAATGAATTAGTGAAAAATTCCCAGCTTACTAAGCCATTACACAGTCTGACTCAATTTTGCTCTATATTGATTTAATGATATTTCTTGAAGCTAAAACTAACTGGTATGTTAGCATGTATTTACAGAAAATAAAGGAACTAGAAATCTAGTGGTACAGGTTAATCAAACTGTCAACAAACCTTTGCTGCATAGCATCATCCACACAGCAATCTCAAAACACATTACAGAGCATTTTATAACACAAATAAACTTCAGCAGGTTTTATTTTATAGATAAAACACTGTCACCTCTAAGGCACTACAATATTATATCAGAGTTGGAATTTTCACTTGAGATGCTGCATGTGTTTGAATTTGGGCAGAGTTCAAAAGCCCAGGACACCCTGGATGAGCTAGGATGACCAGAACCTCAGCTAAAACTTCACTGGTTACATCCACATCCTAAATGCAAAGCTGCTATAGAGCATTGCTGTGCCACAACGCACAGGCAATGGGACCAACCAGACTTGGGTAGAAATTTCAAAAGATCCTTTTATTTGCTTTTTCCTGAGGAAGTTATATGGAAAAACTCAAATTGGATTCAAAACTGAGAGACAGGGAACTCCACTGGGTCAAGCCTCACCTCAGTCACACCATCTTTACAAACACTACAACTCTTATTTATTCACAAACATAATTTCAACTGAAATGGAGGTGACCCAGCAAAGCATCTGCCAGAGAGGGGAAGCTGATAGTCTTTAAATTGGTGGTTTCAAATACCTTGCTGCAGTGTATGGAGGCTGCTTTTATACCCTCTCCAGTCTCATTCATGATGCTTAATGACAAAACTGCAATGCTAAGCATTGCTTGGGCCATGAATCATAGTGTGGAGCAGTTATTCACACACAAAATGCATGTCTTACTGATTCAACAGCCTGAACAGAGTAGATCCCTGTCCTACAAGGTCACTTACATTATTTGTTTAAATTAAACGTGATCCTCAAGGCAGTGAGCTTGCTTTCGAATTTCAGATAATAACACAGGCCCTGGTTTCAAGTGCCATTGAAATCAGCGGAAAGATTCAAAAACACTTCCAAAGGCTTTGGATTGAGCTCATGGAATGCCGGATCCCATCTGAGCCTACTCATTACCACCAGCAGTCTTGGGGGCAGAAAAGCAGAAAGAAGGGACTACAGAGGACTCCAATTACATAGCACAGCTTCAGGGCCCAGCAACTGGTCAGCCAGGCTATGAAACAACAAGTATTTGACCTCTTTTTTGTTGAAGAATTATGTATTTCTGCAATCCTCACTTGGAATTACTAAGGACAGGAAGGATAATGCCATCTCATTTCAAGCCCCTTGGCACACAATGTCAAAACACAGACAAATTCGTAACTCTTACCATACAACTCTAATTCCACTTCCAAAATTCACCTCCACAGAAGCTGTTCAAATCTTACTTCTCTCTAAAGTCAGTGATGACTGACAACATCAGACCATAGGAAACTTTATACCAAAATCAATAAAACACACATGAAAATTCTGTAGATACTCAAAATAACTTAGAATTAAATTTGGTCTATGGATGAATTGCAGTATTTTAAGATTTAATATATTTAACATTGTTGCACTCTCACTTTAAAGAAGTCTACACATCAAAGTGGAAGGTACCATCCTAGCTACATATTTTGTTGCAAAAATTATCTAATCCTCCTACAATAGTATCACCCAGAGACCTGAACTGACACGCTGCATTCTGTATCTTCTGCAGCAAAAGGCAGGCAGAAGGGAAAATAACAAAACATGGAAATGTGTTGCTAGGATAAGACATCATGGAAACCAAATGCGTTGCACTTAAATAGTGTGCCATTCTGTATGTGCTTTAACACAGAGAAATACTTCATTTTCTCCGAAGTTTCATCATTTGCCTTTTGTGGATTTAGATTCAATTTTTTTTTTATATATAGCACACCTGAGTTTAAATTCAGAATGTGTTAACCAAATATTTTCTTAGATTTTAATCTCAACCATTCAATAAGGATGATGGGATAGTATAGATCCAATTTGGGCAGATTTTTTTCTGCTACAGCCTTGCAGAATCATATCCCAAAATGTCATGTGAATTATCACTTCGGATCAGATGCATTTGTCTTCTCTCATCCTCCAAGTTTCTGAAGCCCCAAGGACACTCTGAAGGAGAACAAATGAAAATGAAAATTTAGTTGCTGTTCAGAGCCTCAGGGGGCTTTTCTATTGATGTCTCTGGAGAGCAGGGAGCTAAGGTGGGAAAAAGTTTTCAAGAGAGAGAATTTTCCAGCAATGCATTTCAGGCACAGCCCATGGTCTTCTCTCTGTTAAAAAAATCCATTAAAGGTTCAAAAAACTTCCAGTCTTTCAAAGATTACATTTCCTCTGCACACTTGAAATTACAATATCATGGGTTTCTAAACAGTAAGCCACTGTTTGCTAGCTACAGTAACAGAATGTAAAAAAGGCACATTGCCACTTCGTAAGAGCACATCCCACCCCGAAGCCACATATCCAGTACACCGTATTTTCAGGATGCTTGCCCATTTTGAAACCAACACACAAAATGAAGTTAAATGACCTTAGAATACCTGAACACAGTCTCCAGAATGTCATGCTGTCACTTCCCAGCTAGGGAGCTGTATTTCTAACATCTACTAAATACATTTCATCACTGCTAAAATGCAAAGAAGACATTGTGTACAGCATTATCACATAGTGTGATCACTACCACATTTTCCTCTTGTCATAATAACAATAACAATAATAATTATTACTATTACAGTAATCTTCATCATAATACAAGTGATTCTGCTTGTTAGAATTTGAATGGCAGACACTTCACATTGTCAAAAAGGTTCCTTTTCCTCCACCTGCTGCTATCTGATGAAGCACCAAAAGCATCATTGTGATGCACCCTAAAGCGTCCCTCTAAGAATTTGGGCTTTGATTAGGAAACAGAAGTTGGGCTGTGTTAAAATCCATTTTCATGCATTTCCCAACAGGCCTTTTACTTTGCCTGAATACTGGGTAAAACTGTCCTTGTACAGAACACATATCTTTTGAAAAACAAACAGATCTTCTAGACAGGACATGATACTACTTCAAAGCACACCATAAGAATCAATAGACTGGCATGTGGCTTTGGGAACAGGATAAGGTCTCACCCACAGCCCCAGACTTGTAGCTTGCAGAATTATAAGCATTAGGAGAGCAGGAAGTAGGACTGAAAAGGATTTCATGGTAAGTCCTTCATTAGTCCTGGCAGCATCTGAGAATTGGTCTGAACACTGAGCAAGTTTCTTCACCGTATTTGTATGTATTTACATGGCTTAAATATATCCAAGCGCGGCATTTCCATGATCTCTTCTAATCAAGCTCATTTTGGAAAATATCCAAAACAGGAGTGGAAACAAATGAGCTGGAGTTAGAGCACACCACAAGACAACTACAGTCTAACCCAAAAGGCTAAAACTCTTTTTCTTCAAAGACCAAGAGATTTTTCTTTGGAACCATTTCCAGATATTGTCACCTTTTTCAATGGAAAGATGACTGCAAGTCTGACTATTTGCTATCAGAACATCAGCATTCCTGCAGCATCCAAAAGCTACAAAGGGCATTCTTTGATCCCGTTAATATGGAAATGAGGGCACAGAGAGTGCTTTCTTTAAAGAAAAACAGCTGTATCAATAAAAGCTATTTGTGAAAGCGATGAAAAATTTTCTCAACAAAATTATATTTAAGCTCTTTAAGCTGAAAATGCTGAAAATCCTTTATTTTAACAGATACTACAGAATCCTCCTTTTGATGAGCTATCACATACAGCCAAGGAAGTGGTTTGCCCACATTTTCCATGTGCCAGCCTCACACAGAGTACTGCCAGATCTCCTGGGGGAGATCTCCAACTAAAATCACATGAAAGCAGAATAGCTCATGTGAAAGACATGCAGGATCTAACTTCAGTGGGGAAAATCGGTGAGGAAAAAAGGGTACAATTTAACCTTTACTGGCAAAAGTTGGGAAGAAGGACCCTTCAGGTTAAAGCCTGGCAGTAAATATAAAGCAGCATTTGCTTTCTTACCAAAGGATGCCCAGGAAGATTTCTAAGCAGTTCCTCCATTCTTCACAGCTGTGGCCTGGGTCTGTTCCCAAGAAGAGCCTTCCCAGCACCAGAGTGCAGGGCACCAGATGAAAATAAGAGGAATATGGGAAAAGGAGGGATGTCATGCTCACTACCAGCACTGGCCAAACTCTGTGAAAAGGCTATGATGGGAAGAGCCAGGCACATTGTGCAGAGCAAATCCATGCTTCTTGGAAGACAGCCTCCAAGCTGATGGGACAGCAGAGAATCTGGCAACCAACAAGCACTCACAGGGTACCAGGTCAGCAAGGAAATCAGTCCTCGATTTTAGTTTCTGTTCCCACTGCAGACCCACCCCTCTGCTGCCCCGTTCCTCTGGGCCCTCCAGAGCAGGAGCTGGTACTTGTGCAGCCCCTGCACAAGAGCAACCTGACTGTAGCTGCTCTCCACTCCACTCAGCAATGAGAATCAGTCTCTGCACCTCACTGCAGCAGTGAGAATTAGTCTCTGTCAAGTTCAACAGATGATAATGAAATGAACAGAAGAGAGTGAGAATGCTCTGATATTAGAATTAAGTAATTTTTTAAGTAGCAATAGCAAGGCCCTTGTTACTAGCAAAGATCTAGAGCGTCCCTTCAACAGCTTGTCTTTGTTTAAAGCTTTATTTCCTGGAAGTGAGAAAGTAACAAAGAAAAGGCCATAAATAATTGTTCAAGACATTAACTCTTTTCTCCCTTGCAGCTTTTAAAAGCAGTACAAGCTATAAACTACCCTGTAAACAGATCTTGAGCTTCCTGTGACAACTTCAGTGTCAAGCGAACCCTGGCACTGTGCAATAGTATGAAGTTTTCCACTCCCGTTTTGAATATGGATACAGTTTCAGACTCCTGTAGAGCCTATTTTACAAGTTTTCTCTTTTATTAGGTCTCTGCTCCAATTATCTTTATATTGTTCTTATTAATTGTACAGTATTGTGCTGTGTTGTTCATGTGCTTTTGGGGCACACAGTGTGTGGAATACTGCTCTATGCAAAACAGGATTTCCATTTGCTTTTGCAGTTGTATGCAGCAAATACTATCAAGTTACAACACTATTCAGAAGCTGCACACCTCCTTGCACAGACTGTGTGACAGACAGAAGTTTATAGCATGTTAAATATAAATTTACTTTTATTTTACTTAACATTTCCTTTCTCCATACAAATGATTCTGCGCTCATAATTAATCGATCATATGTATTTATGCAGCATGTACACACATCATACCCACCACCACTTCAATGATTACTGAAAAAAATCCATGGTATTAAAAAAACTAGTCACACTTTACATAAAAAAAAGAGGAGCTATGTACTACTTAACAAACAGTAAGGTCACAATCTCCATCTGGCCAAAAAGCATGTCATAACAAAAAGGAACAGCTGGAACTTGTACTGCAGAGTTCTGTGCTGCCTTTCTTTTTATATATATGTATTTAGCACTTTCCAAAATCATCTTAGGACTTTTTAAGACTAATAACATCACCAGTTATATCAAAGACATATTACTTAACTACTTCTATTGCATATTTCAAGTGCTTTTATGGTACCTTTCAGTATGATTTTATTCACATCACTCAATCTGCCTAATAGCCACTTGTTAGGAGTTGTTAAGCTACTTATCAGCCAAGGCACAAGCTACCCACTGACACAGTTCCAGTCCTCTCTTACAGAGAAGGCCACGCCAGCAATCAGGCGACCAATCCAGGGAAGGACAGTTTTTTATAGATCAAGCAATTTTAAGAAAAAAAAAAAAAAGAAAAAAACAAACAGAAAAACAGATTTTCAAGGCTTTGTCTTCATGCTCAGTGTAGCAGATATTTACTGTAACTGATGTTTAGAGACTGAGATCTGTAAAATGTTTGTAATAATACTTCCTTAAGTCTCCTCTGCAGTCTAAACCCTGGAGTAAAAATATAGAATGAACAAGCAGAGAGAGACATACCAGTGCTGTTAATGCATTCATCCTCACAAACAAATGCATTATAATTCCGTCCGTGTGATAAGGCAGCACGAAAAACATCTCTAGAATAATAATCCATTCAGTGATACTCTCACATCAATATGCTTCTGTGATTTTGACGTTTTTAGTTGATTAAAAATTGATAAAACAAGTAAGCATTTGCTCTGAGTGTCGAAGAAATTGACATATTGTTAAATGAACACTCACTTTTCCAGAATATTCAGTTGAGATTTAGTAATACTCATATTCTAGCATGAGCAAATGCTCTTGCATTTGAACAACATTGGTGCTGTACACATCACAGTGCACACAGAGCCCTGCATGGCTCCCAGGCTGCTGGGGAGAAACGTCTGTGCAAGCACCAGTGAACCTGGCAAGGATGGAATCACACCCATTCCTCTGCTGATACCCACCCCACCACTGGGACTAAACCCAGGCTCCAAGGGAACAGATGAAACCTTTGCCTTGATTTTGTCTGAGCTAAGACTCACTCAGAAGTTTCAGCTGGGGAAAATGTGGTCTATAAAGCTTGTCTTAAAGGGATACAGGACATATTTACATCATTCCATATTATTCGTGACCAAGCCTTGCACTCACCAAAAGCAAGGATGCTCCCAACAAGAATAATGAAAGAAAAACAGGTCAGTCTCCACTGCACGAATTTTGAAAGCTTCACATTGAGCTATCACATAAAGAGTAAGAAAAGAGCAACCACATCATTTCCTCACATATCCAGAGGTGATATCTAGGAATATGACAATTTGATGCCTGATTTTGTTTCATATTGGACAAAATCAGCATCTTCTTAAGCTTCCTGTTGATATAAGGTATTTACAATATTGGACACAATCACATTTAGTCTCCATTTCTCAAGTCATCAGACCATAATACTTTTGGAGTATGACTGAAAACAGACATTGATGTTCAATCTGCTTAGAAGTGGTTTGCAATAAGTTACCATTTGTCTACAATATTAATTTGCATCCAACATGCCTGGATTAAAAATATAAATATGATATAATTTAAAAATACAATTAAAATTTCCCCATACTTCTCAATCCTTCTAACAAAATCCATACATGTGAACTAGATATACTACCTGAAGGTCAAACAGCTTTTTAAGCCAACAGAGTCACAGAAGGCTTCTAAAATCAATAAGGCATATAAAACTGATTGCAACCTCATAAAAAGCCTCAAATCTTTTAGCCTGGGTGACACAAATATAGCATTTCACACTGTAAGCAATTTCCTGGCAATGTAGGCCAGTTTACCTTTGCACTATGAAGGGGTTTTCTGCATCTCTAGACTACGAATAACTGCAGTGGTTATTTAGGGAGCAGACAACTCCATAAGGCACAGTGCAAGACCAAGAATAGAAGCTCTTTGCTGCTAAGATGCAGTGTCACACATGGGTCACCCCACACCTTGTGAGCAAACAGCCAGGCTTTGCCTTGAGGATGGGATGATTTGTCTCTAAGGAAAAAGGATGCAGGGAAAAATAACTTAACAGAAGGGGGGGCATTGTAGTAGCTGATGTAAACATTCAATCTCAAACCCTGCCTCCCCAGTCAACCATTTCCAAAGACCTTACCAACACTCCAGAGAAGATGGCAAATGAGTGTAGGTGTTCCAAGCTCTCTGCACCCAACTGCCCTCCATGGATGGCCAACAGTGCTACTGCAGCAGCAGGTTTTCACAAGGATAGTCACGTGAAATCCATGAAGAACAGCCTAGGTGTGATGTCAGGACACCCTCATGCCTTCAGCAAAGCCCTGTTCATGCTCAGAGGTGCAGTCACGCATCCAAGGGATCAAACCCTTCTGACTGGTCTCAGCCAGGTGACTCCAAAACCCTCAGGCACCTTGTATATTCAGTTTGCAGAGCCTACACTATGTCCAAAAATGTTCAAATCACATTAAGCTTCTAGGTTGTTTTTGAAGATGAAACTGATAGAATGGGCATGTGTGCTGTTAAAAATTTTAATAACATGATTTTTTTTTAATATAAACAAGCAGATTCACACTTTCCACAAGTCAATCATCTTTGACTAAAAAGGACTCAGAGGAAACACCAAAGAATGCCAGCTAATCCCAAATTTTAGGGATTGTTCCTTTAAACCTTGCAGTTACAACATGAGTGAGCAGATGCAGAAGGTATTGAAATTCTCCCACTGGTGTCAGGGGTGCAGGAAGAATGCTCTTCCAATGAATTCAAGAATATCTTTGATACTTTCTGCATCAAAACAACGCCAGTTAGAACATAGACATTTAATCCTGTGGCTGTCAGCAGAGCTAGGACACAGCTAAATTTACTCTGTGGATATGCCCTAAGCAGTTATCTATATAGGAAGGGAAAATACTAACAGAGAAGGTAGAAGGTGTATCTGTAACACCGCTATGATTTTGAAGATGTACTGAAATAGGAAGGATGATACATCATATAGTCACAGCAGATCTTTACAGAGAACCCAAAGGAAGATAATGCTGCCCAGAACCAGTGCAGAAAACATGAACATTAATAAGATTTTTTTTCCTTCTGTATTTCTGGCCTGATACTGTGTGACACCGTTTTCTGCAACACAATGCACTATTTCAAACACGAAAAGAAACACTGTCCACTGAAAATTAATATGTGGTAAGAACATTCCTTTGCAAGATGTAAGTGATTTAACAATGAGATTTGGGGTTGTGTCATCTGACCATATTGTTTCTATAGTCTTTATGGCAAATTAACTAACTTACGTTTCCAGCATCACAGCCAGGCCTACAATTATCATTCCAGGAGATGACATCCACACAGGATGAGCTAAGAATTAGTAAGAAACACTAAACAAGTATCAGGATACGCACTGTTCTTAACAGTGCCACTGATTCAAAGATATTTTTTAATGCTGCATTATTTTTGTACACATGGAAGAAATTTTTACCAGTTCATGCAAGTAGATGTGGCACAAGGATATTCACTGATGTGGCACGGTACCACCAAAAGGCATGAGAGACAACCCCATCCACCTAGGGCTGGAACAGCAAAAGAAAATTCAGGGATATACTTAGGGGCTGCTTAGTTTGTCACTCAACCAAAACCAAAACACATGCAAATTCTTGGCAGAACACGGTCAATTATTAACTTTATTTATCATTTTACAAAGTAAACTGTAACAATTCATAAAAACAAATACCCAGAACATTGAAACCACACATTAATAATAATAAAACCCCAAAACTGCAGATCACAGAATTAGACTCCATTAGGCACATTGTTGCACTAAGTGGCACCCATTTAGAAAAAGCAACAGAGCCAAAAAAACTGGTCTTCTACACAGAGATCCAACATGAGCAAATGGAGCTAGATTAATACAGCAAATTCGTATAAATTCAGGACAAAAATAGAAATCAGGCATGCTATTCCACTGTTGTTTGTTTTTCATTTTGCTAAGACAGAAAATACTATGTTTGCTAAAACATTTTGATTAAGAAAAAAGCATCCGTATTTAGGACAACTTTTATTTTATTTATTACAAATACTGCCCTTCTTACAGGTTAACATAAGCTCATAATGGAGCATTTTCTTAAATCATGTCACAGTCATAGGAAAGAAGAAATGATGTGTGGCAATACCAATACAATCTTTCACAAATTTCCTGAATAATAACTGGACTTCCAAAGCTGCCTTTGCCCCTTCCCTTTTCAGTCTTACTGAAAATACAGCAAAAATAAAAATGCTAGCCCAAGTAGTTTCAGGTTTTACAAATTCTCCTTGACATCAGTAGCTGGAGTCCAGTTACTCTGAAGCACATTGACAATCAACCTCATTTCTTTTCAGACAAGACACACACTAAGACTGAAGAATGCATCAGTGTAATGAGGCGAGATATATTTTACATATCCACAAATGTTAACATTATTACTTCTTAGATTAAAACACTGTAACAAAAAATTTCTTAAATATGGAATTACTGCACCTTTTTATGACAGTCATTACTGTCATCTACTGATAACTCTGGTTATTATTTTGTTTTAAACAACTGTAAACAAGACTTTATACCTTCTTGATAGCAAATGTACCTTGTTAGTCACATATCTGAGTCAATTCCTTCCCCCTGAGCATAACTTTACCCTCTGAGAGGTAAGTACACAAGAATATGGTCTGAAGGGACTTATTTCATGTATTTTCATAGATGTGACAAGTGGGTAAACGTGAAATAAAAATCAAGAAGAAGAGACAGCCTTTTTCAATCAGTGTTTTTCCATACCCCACTCATGCCCCCCATATTCCCATGACTTTGGAAATACACTCAATATAAGTGGGAAATTCTAAAAAAGGACCCACTGAAGTCACAAATAGCTTGATATAACTTGCTTTTGGTTCTACAATTTACGTTGCTTAAAATTTACACGATTTTATTCAAATGGGTCATCTGCAGATGCTTCTAAAAAAGACATCCTGGGTTAAAACTGAAAAGTTTTAACACTATGATGCAATCAAAAGCAATAGTTCTGAAACTGTATGGTGGATCCAGTGATGACACCAGCTCATGGAAAAAAAAAAAGGAAAAAAAAAATTTGACCAAAACACAGGATGTCAAAACTAAGAAACAGCATTTATTAGCATCTCTGATTAAAACCAGATGCTTTCAATCCAGAAACTATTTTTCTGTTAGTTCTATTTTCTTCTTCCTGCTTCGCACTAATGACCTCTCCCCATAAGGAAGCCAAGCAGTCACCTTCATGCCAGGTCACCAACTACAGGCTCATAAGCTCTGCACTGGCATCACAGAGTACTCAGAAGAAGCTGCAGTAATCCTTTGTGTGATGCTCCCTCTTCTTATTTCAAAAAAAGTGTAAATGCCAACACCTGAAACCTCCACATCTCAAGGCAAGGTTATTTTACCGCTGTCTTATCCTTCTGTTAAATGGTTAATTTCTAGGAAATGTGAGTGCATTATTTAGTTACCCCTTGGGAAAAAAGCAAGGCAAATGGGGCTGCTGTAGGACAGTACTCAGGCTGGCTTGCATTCTTCCATTGATTTGCACTTCTTTGCAAAGAGCTTCAGTTTTGAGGCCGCTGTCATGTTGCCTGCTCAAAAACAAAGGTTTTCCTTCATGGCTGAGATACCCAAGAAATACAGCTGGGCCAGGGCACAGCAGAAGCACAGCCCCACGTTTCTGTTTGGCAGCTGGTGCTCTCACTGACACAGTTTTGGCCCATGACAGCCAGCATTGTCCCAGATAATGAATGCCCAGGCACGGGGAGCAGCACGTATCAGAGACTGTTCACACAGTTTGGGTACGACCAAATGCTGAGAGAAGGTTCAGACACCTTCATGTGAGCCAGGCTGGGCCACCCAACAAGACCGGAGAACCATCCCTGGCCTTGCGTGATTTTCAATGGCAGTCCTGACAAATGAGGGCTTAGGGTTTCAGGTGCTACTTTTACAAGACACTAATTCTGTGTAGGAAAGACAGATTGACTGTGCTCTTATTTCACATATCAAATCTTGACTATGAGAAGTTGTGGGGAAAGTGGTCTAAAGAATTGCTCAGGTGTATATATTGCACATATAATACCTGCCTGAGCTCTGCAACAGAAATCAAATGCTGTTCGTGTAAACTGATGCCTGATTTTCAGATACTAATTATTCATAGTTTGCTGATGTGGACATCACATTAGCTGCCTCCAAGGTCTGAACTATCCTTCATCCTCTTCAATATACTCCAGACTCAGATGAGGTTTTTTTATTAACAGAAAAAAATCTAAAAAGCTACAAACACTAGATGCTTCTGAGCCATGAAAAAACATGTGATAAAATGCCACAATTAAACCTTGAAAACCAAACTTTTATTTTCAATATTCTACCCAACACAAAAAAATAACTCCCAAAATTATTTTTACACTAGAGACAGGCTTTAAAATCCCTGAGGAACAGAGTGGGAAAGTCAAATAAGTATATTGGAACACCAACCCAAACATTTCCAATCCCATTGCATCTTTTTTTGGTAAAGTTTAATTGCAGAGACATGCTCTCATTCTCACTGGGATCCAGCTGCCACTGTTTCCCTCTGACTGCAGCCACGAAAGCCACAGCAAACGTGGCAGGAGTGAATAAGTGCTAGCAGGTCCTTCAATTCACAGTCCAGCATAATCATCATGATATTAATGAATGTACAGAACTAAGCACTGGCACAGTTGGGTACCAGACATCCTCAGCTGTCTCAGCTTCACCCACAAGCACGGGGACAGTGCAGAGGCCAGGGCAATGCCACCTGAGGTAATTCCATTGAACAACACAGTCTGTCTGAAGGCAAACCAAGCCTCGGTGCTGAAGAACAGATGCTTGCTGCTTCACTGATGAAATGTTCCAATATTGTATTTTTCCCGTTGTCCACTGGACACTATTAATGTTTTTCCTTCATTGCCTGTGCCAGATATAAAAAAAGGGCAGGAGGGAGTAAAAAGAAACATGTGTTTCCAAGACTGCAGTTCCCGCCTATTAAAAGAATATTTTTAAAAAGTAATAGCTACATCCAGAATACTACTTATCCAGCTTTAGAAGTGGAAGCATTGAGTCCAGTAGAAGAAAAAAAATTTAAAGGACCATCAAGCTTACTCCTTCTTTAGGACTCCTCTTGCAGTGTACAATACTACAGTATTATAATCAAGTATTGTCTAGATGATTTTAAAAAATGAACAAATTTATTCCAGATGTGAAAGTCTTTGAGGCTAAAGAACTCAATAACACGTCAATACTGGAAAGATTGTGGGGATTAAAAATAGCAGCAGAAGGAGGTTTTGTGTTCACTTCAGTTCTATCGGAACAAAAAATGCTGAACACAGTGCAGTCTCCCAAAATGGCTGAGAGGTCTCATATAGTCTTTCTCTTACATAATCCCTTATATCACCAGTTGAACTCTTTTAGGATCATCCAGGTATCCCTTATTTTTACATCCCCTTTTGGATGTTTTCTTCTTCTAGTTCCAGTTCCGCAGTCCATCCCGAAAAAAAAAAGTCCTTAACCACGTATATGCCCACTTATAATCATGAGTTTCAGCTCCAGTTGGTTTCATTACGACTTAAACCCATAATAAAAGAACTATGTCCCATACAACTGTATTTGTACCTACACGTTTCCATAAGCAAATAAAAGAATCCACAGTTGCACAACTTTATAACTCTATTCCAATAAAAATTTCTTTTATGTGAATGTCACACTGCAATTTCCAGTCCAGTCAGTTTCTCACAGGACAAGCCACAATAAAATGCCCCACAGCTTTTTATATGAGACTGTAAAGAAAGATGTAACACTTGTTCTTGGCTTTAAGTGGTAGCACAGTGGTCCCAGAGCAGCAATTCCATTTCTGAAAGTATAATGGTGTCCAACCTCAATGTACTATGTTGTATCAACCTCAGGTTTGTCAATAATACATAACTTCATGTCTGAATCTAATACTTTTTTAAAAACCCATATACAGTATTAGTTTCCCAAACATAAGAGCCTGTTCTAAACCTAAAGATGAATCACCACTGGAGAACTACCATATGGAAACAAAGTACAGTTTTTCCTGCAGCACAGGAAAGAATGGCATCTAAGAAGAACTGCAGTTCATCCACATTAGACCCAAGGCAGGAAATACAAGGAGAACTTTTTCATGTCTGTGTGTGATCAGCAGACACTCAAATTTCTTATGACCTGAAAGAAAAACTCAAACAAAACAGCTATCAACTTATGAATCCTTGAGATAGCACAGAAAAAAAAAAAAGGGAGGGCGGGGGTGGAGGGGTAATCACTGCTCAGTGTCTTGAGCTACTGGTATATATTATTTACATTCTGGAGCACTTAATGACATGTTGGGTGGAGACTTAATTTTAAGGGCACATATTCATCTAGAGATGTTTCAGGAGAACTGGTCATGGACATTAGCAAACTAAGCTGCTGTCAGACGTGAACCCACTGCAGCTTTGCTGCCTGCCCTGCTGAGGCTCTGAGAAGGGCACAGCACTGCTTCTGCCACTGATGGGAGGTCTGAGCACGCACCTCCAGCCATCAGCCCAAGGAGGACTCTGGCTCAGAAGCAGCATCCACCTCTGCCTCAAGCTGCTGGGCAAGCCTTTGAGCCAGCTTTGGTTTTCAAAGCTCTTTTGCTTCCAACCCAAAACTTTTTGTATGTCTGTGACCCTGTCTGCCAAACTGGTCTTCCCTCTCTCATTATTTTCCCAATCAATTAAACAGGTCTGAATTTGCTCCAGTTCAGTGAGACCCAGAGCCCCTACAGATCTCCAGACACTGAAAATGGAAAGGCACAACATATTGAAGTAAACTTCAAGATATATACAATACAGTTTAACTTTATTGACTGCATATTTTGAGGTACCACAGGTCATAATGGTTAATTGTTCCAAGCCAAAAGACATTGTTGCAAATTCAGCAACAGCAGCATGTACTTCATTTCACGTGACTGAATAGAAACGTACACATCACAAAACTAACTGTAATAAAGATATCTTCTAAGTCTAATAATAAAAGCATCGGTGACTCCTTTGAAAGGGTGTGAGTCAGTATAAAAGCCAAAACATTACTAAGAAGCAACAAATATAATGAGATTAAAATTATCTTCTTGCACCAGACAGCTGAGCCTGAGCATCAAGAAACCCCACATACTCTGGCGTGATTTAGAAGGCCTCCTAGTGACAGTGATCTGTCCCTTGTCCTTCTTGACCTCAGCTGCTATTTAAGGAATTGGGAGCATGGTGGGGAAGGGGCTTGCACATCTGAGCCACAAAGCTGAGGAAAAATCCGTGACTCAGAACAGGGTAACTTGCGCATGCCTATCCCTAAGGGAGCTGCTGCCTCCCATAACATTCCCTTAAGTGGGAAGATTTTTTCATTTGAAGAGTCAGTGTGTGAGGTTTTTCCTTCCCCTCCTTCTAAGAATGTATATTCCTTTATATCTTAAATTATGCCTGCATACACGCACACACTGCTTGCAAAAATAATGACGTCTGTGTACGGATTTTTACATTTCAAAGGTACTTCCTTAAATATCACTGAAAATAAATCATTGCCTAAAGAGATGTTTCCACAGTTAAATTCTTAAGTTCCTTAATGTGTCACATTTAGTCTGTAATGTAATACATAGTCCTTGTCCACATTTCAATGTCTAAATTTTAGTTATTCTATCAGTGACAGACTAACTTCTTACCCTCCTCACTCCGTAGCAGTGGGTAGAAACAATTGTGTACTTGACTTTGCAGACCATTCCTTTTACTATACAAACAATCAAAAGCTTCTGTTATTCAGATCTTACAAAACACAGTAACACAGGACTAAACCACCAGAAATGCTGGATATCACAAGAGGATCAAGCTCTTTGAATCAATTACATTTTCATACAGTTTAATGAAGCAAAACTAACTCAGTGGGAAAACCGTGAGGCTCCAGACCAAGTTCAGTAGATTCCAAGTACACTAGGAAAATATCAGGATGGATGGTAAAAAGAAGAAGAAAATAAAAAACTAGTCATAAATGTATTCCATGGTCCTGAACAGAATCTTTCCTCTCATGTGTTGAACACAGCAATACACTCTCAAATTCCTAAACCAGAAACAATTCATGCCTTTGCCATACAATGTCAAAGGACAAAGAAAGAGACACCTATTGTTTGGTCTCTCCCATTCTTTTTTTTAAAATCCTGCAAAGAAATTAAAAGTATCCTCTCACCCATCCCTCAACTGCCTCTTTTTCCCATAAGAGAATGGCTTGAATACAGTCTTCAGGAAATTACCCTGTTGGATCCAGATTTTTCACATCCCTGAGCTGCAAACCCAGCCCCGGAAAGCAGGAGATAGGCATTTTTTTCTTTGGCTGGTGATTACAGTAACTGGTCCATGAACCACTTTTGTTAAGGCAATACTAGAAAAAGCAGAAAGAGCAAGGCTGGAGCAATTCTTCCTTGCTTCCTCATGACTCTTGCCTTGCAGCAAAAGGTAAAGAGAAACAGCTTCAAATCATTTTCCAGAAAATGGCTGCTTAGATCGACTTGTATTTAGGAGGAAAGGCAATCACTGTATTCCCTCGTTTCCTCACTGTCTTGAAGGCAAGGACCTGCCTTGGGATTTTAAGGTGATTTCACACATTTGGCTGCAGACAGGAGGCCCCTGTCCATGATGTGGCTTCTGACAAGCTACTGAATGTATCCTTCACCAGAACACGTATTGTGTGATTGAATTTTTCAGCTGACACACACACTCATGAAGTTACTCTCTTTTTGTTACAAATTCAATAAAGCACCAAGGAAGCATAGAAAATGAGACACAGGTATGGTCAGTTCTGTTCTTCATCTAATGACCTGACCTTAAACATATAGTGAAGCATCATTTAAACAAAAAATGCTTGAAGATCCCTTTCTGTTTACTCAGTAATCCAAAAGAAAGACTGTTGATCCCTTGATTTAACACTGACTCTCTTTTTTAAGCAAGCAATGAAGAAGCCAACATTTTTTTTTTCCATGCAGGAGACAAATATGCTGGCTCCGTGTGTGACAATTTGGTTTAAGTTAAACTGGCAGTATCAATGAGACTGAAGCACATGCCTAAAATGCCTTGCTGAACTGGGACCATACTCTACATAACTTTCTCTCACAAAAGCTATGTCCAGCTGCTCACTCAATAGTCAGGAGGTGATGCGGATATGGGAGCTCTTCCATATTTAAAAGCTGTGTTCATACCCCAAAAAATATAGTCCAGTTTCACTTTTTATAGAGAGAAGAAGAAAGCCTGGTGGCTGGGAAAGTATTCATCGTGTGAGGCCAAACATTCATCTGAGGACCACAGCCACCAAATTGCTTTCATAAGAAGGCTTACCTTGGGTTCTTCTACAATGTCAAAGTATTGGTGACTGACTTCTACCTCTGCCAGGGGGACTCATTATTGCATTACTGACATGAAACTTTGAAAAAATATGCAGTATTTAACTGCATGATTATAGCTGCATACAACACTCAAAACAGATTTCGATAAAAATAATAAAAGATCTCATAGATATTCAAGGTATTTTCATATCTAAAATCAGTGTTAATAAGTAATTGAACAAAATTATTTCCAAAGCCATTCAGTTCTGTTCATTTCCCCGCTCCTGAGAGAACCAAAGGAAATACTTTTCCACAGATATAAACAAGCATATACTTCCATCATACTGAAAAAAAAACAGGAATTGTTTAATTGACAGTCACATACCTGAGTGATGATCATAATGACAGTATTAAAATCATCACAAGCACCCTTACCCATGCTTGGATTCTAGTTCATTTGCATAAGATGTAAATTTACTGCCATTATCAGGTTTTGCATACAAAAAACAGCACCATTATTTTAAGGGAAACTATTGCAAAACCAAATACCTGTTTAATGCACTATGCTTCATCTCTCATGTGGCGTATTTTTGCTGACTATCACTAAAGTGCACAAGGCATAATTACATCCAAAATTTTAAAACTTGGTGTTACAGAAGATCTCAGGTATGAACACACTGCAGAAGAGGCCAAGTATGCCATTCCAAGAACCACATACAGTGTGTGATCCACGAGAAACGTGCTGGGAAGCACAAAATTACTTATCAGTGAAAGGGTGGAAATTTAGGAGGGTATCACAGAATGGTTGAGGATGGAAGGAGCCTCTAGAAGTCACCTTGTCCAACTCTCCCTCTCAAGCAGGGCCACCTAGAACAGGTTGCCCAGAACCATGTCCAGACAGTTTCTGAGCATCTCAAAGGACAGGGAGTCCACAACCACCCTGTGCAAGCTGTAATAGTGCCTCACAGTAACAAAATGTTTTCCTTACATTCAGTGTAGTTATATAAATTATTTTATTCAGCAGAAAACCTGGATTAAGATGTTTCTATACATGCACCCTTTCCAAATGCATCCATCTTTTCCTCCATGCATACTGTTCAGGAGTGCAGTTATTTCTGAAGTTGCACTTCATAGCAGACTGCTGAATTGATCCAACTTTAAAATGCTACAAAAAGAAACTTACTCAGGAGAAGGAAAAAAAACCAAACTCTATGAGATTTTCTTCCTTTTCTTGTTTTCTTGTTTCTCTCGGTTTTGGTTTTTTGTTTATAAACCCAGGCATCAGTGGAATCATAACCCACCTGCAAACGGCAACAAGGCAGCAGTGACAGTGAAAGGACTTTCAAAATCCAGCTCCACGCCACACCATGTAGCTCCCTCAGTCCTGCTGTTCCAAGTTTGGCTCCCCAGGAAGCTGTATTTTGTGGGTACTTATATTAATATCAAAGGCTAAACTGGTCATAGGACTTGCACTAAGCAGAGAAGTGCAAGATACAGCAATCACACAACCCAGCTCTTCCCCTCCCTATAGGCCTGGTGCTGGAAAATAGGTGCAAGTAACATGACTCTGCCCCAGCTGGCGCTGAACCCTCCACAGCTAGGAAGTTAATCGAAGCCAAGAAGAAGGCCCTTTATTTTTTTTCTTCTTTTCCACATACAAGTGTGAAAGGAGACACGCTTCAGTATGTCAGGGATGTTTTACAGCCATGCTGCACATTGTGCTAAATGACAGTGCTGGGGAGGGGCAGGGTGGGAGCAGGAATCTTTATATAGCACTGAGAGCAGTAATTCAGCCCCTGACAGTCACATGAATAGAGCCCTGCTGAACATAAACAGTATCTTTCTCTGGTATTAGGCTATTAGGCAGATAAGGCTCCACTTTGGATTTGAAAGACTTAAACTGACAAACGATCTTGTTTTTCTTCACCCTGTATACCATGGCAGAGGGCTGGAGGAATCTCAGCACTTTCCACTGCTTATATAACAGGTGTACTCATAAATATGCAAAGATGATTTGAAGATACAGTTTCTAATCCATGTTTTATGCCTGAACAATCCAAATTGCTTTCATCATGTAGACAGCATTGCCAGCTCCTTGCAAGTAGTTTCTTTATAATTTTAGGCTCTATTAGCTGTATTTTTGTTTAGTGTGGGTTGCACGTGAATTGAGGGGAAAAAAAACCCCACCCACACTGAATGGGGAAATAATTAAGAGAAATGCATTTTTAGATGGAAAATAGATGTCATGACTTAGCTACAGATCAGATTTCAAGAAATTTAAGATGCACATTTTCCATAAATGCCTCACACTGCATGGAGGATATCCTAATCTAGCTCTAAGCAAACATGACAAAGTAGAACTAAACAGCAATAACCAAAAAAGCAATCATCACGCATGACTTACAGAACACGTAACTCAGCTAGCGTCTCTACAGACTGAGTTTCAGCAGTTAACAAGTTTGTTACTCCAAGACAAAAATTTGTTTGAAATCAACCTAAGAATAAAAGATTTCAATTTGCAACACGTTGGCCCTGACATGCCTCAAGAGCAATCTTTCAGATGTGAAAGAAAGAAGCAACTGCAAAAAGGGGCATGACATGAATTACCTACATGGTGATCCTGCACCAAGTCTACTGTTCAGTAGCGGTGGAAAGAGAGGTGACCAAGGAAGGTGGGGCAGGATGGTGGAATGACCCTGACAGACCACACCACGGCCAGATGCCCTCAGAGAGAAGAATGTCAGAAATTATATAGTGGGGGGCAAACAGAGAGAGAGGTGAGAAGAAGCTAAAAATGAAAGCAAAAGGCACGCATGCCAGCTCTCTCTCTCTGTCACACAGAAACAGGTGATACCAACCACGTATCAAAGGACCAGAAATCCTACGGAGCTTTTGTGGTAACGAGTTCCTTCCAGCAAATGGGTAACAACTTCTCTAAATATGGACTGGTTTCCCAGGCCTGAATGAGGTCCCCATCTTTCCACTGGGAGTACATCATGGCCTGTTGTTCCATATAAGTAAATGCTGTCTCAAATGCGAAATGTTCTCTTAGTACCACCAACGACTACACACAAAGTGAAGAAAAAGTATCTGTTTCTTTCTGCCACACACCCTAGCACAGATCCTTAAATATCACAGACTGCTTCTGACTATTCACAGACTTAGCTTTAAGGGAAATATACCCATAAGTACAGTCCTGGTGCCAGCATAGCTTTTGCCATTTATTTTTAGGTGAACTGGACTTCATTCTGAGTGAAAAAACAAATACAAGAATTTATTTCGGAAAAACTTATACTACCTCCTTATTTGAGCCCCTGAAAACAAAGCTTCAGCTTTTACATTGAAAGTACTTCCATCCTGCTATTTTGGGGAGACTTCAATCACCTTTTCACTGTAATTCCTATTGCAATTTTATTGTAATTCCTACTATACTCTCCTAGGAGCCCAACTTTGTGAGGTGTGGCTGCTTTATTGTCTGTGATGGGCTCAGGGGTGGAATGCAGAAACCAGTGAAGAGGGTAACCCAGTCCATGACAACAGTCATACTACATTCTCAAAAGGAGCCTGGAGAAGAACAGGTGTCACTATTTCAGATGTGGCCACTTAGATGTTTTATCTTCCCTTTAACACAACTATGTGAGCAATTTTTGAGGAACAAGGATACATAATATGTTTCACTAGTACTTAAGTAAGACATTTAGGTAGCATCTACCCGCTACCATTTTCAAACTACCACTTTTTACAAGATCTCCATTAGCAAAGGAACCTTTTATTCTAGGGAAAAGTCAGGGGAGACTTCTTTGGCTGTCTGAGTTAGAGCAGATTTATGACAGAGTTAAAATACCTGTAAAATTCAGAACACAAAGCTGTTCATGCTTTAAAAGCTCACTCTAAAGAAGAGTTGGCTTCTTCTTCCCAATTTCAATCCAATCTAGTCCTAGATACTCAATTTGCTTCGGCCCTACGAAGATACAAAGGATCAAGTTGGCAGATGAGGCCTGGAGTTATTTCTAGTATATAGCCTGCACTGGAATGGCTCATAAAGAAAGGCAAATCTGAAACTGTATTTGTTATTTACCAGAAGTAACCAATTACAATACTGAAGAGCCAATGTGCATTTGAAGAAACGTACATGCTCAATTTCACACTTTGAATGATCTGCAATAGACATAACATTGCAGGTGATACTGCCTCATCAAAATACACAGAAAAGCACTTTGCAGGTCAGCCAAAGCCAGACCACCACCTAGGAATGACAGCATCACACAGCAAGAGAACTTCATGTTTCAGAGATGCTGTGGTTTTTGCATGATCTTCAGGACAAGAAAAAAGCCCAGAGTATTTCCTGAATAGCACAAAGAGTTGGTACATGAACCAGCTGGGATTCCTCCCAGGGGACAGAAACTGGCACTGATAAGAAAGGGTCCAGGCTTCCTGTACTCGTTTGAAAGGTATCCTATGGAGAGAAAACTCTTACAGACTAGGTTTCCGCAAGTTACCAAACGTCTCGGAAAGGTCCAGTAGTCAAAGATGAAACTTAACATTGCTGTGGCTATTTCTGGCTCAATGCATCCCACACACAGCTTCCTCACTTTGCACAAGGTGACCCCAGTCACCTCACTTGGCCACACAGCATCTTTTGTAGAACAAAACACAGACAAGAGGTTGACCTTCAAAGCCAAGGAAGAAATATTAGACTTGCCAGGAGCCCTCATCTTCCTCAGAAGCACCACCAGCAGACAATACCAGCCACAGCATTATTGTGCTCAGGAAGAACAACAGCGTCGGAGCTAAGCAACAGCAAATATCTTCTCCCACTGCAAACAAAGGAATACATTCTCTGTTTCACCTTGCTCCAGAAGTGACTGCTGGAGGTCAAAGATACCAGCTTTGTGAAACTCTCAATAAACAAAACAGTTTTCACAGACGTTCAGATGGCAGCACAAAGGCACAGAGTCACTTTTGCTGCTCCTACACCCTTCACCTATCACTACAATGAAAACCAAATACAAGTTACCACAGTCAGCCACTGAGGCAGAAGCAAAGACATCAGATCAAAGAGCAACCTTAGGAATAGGATGCAGCAAGAATTAATCTTCAGAGGAAGTGAGTACTTTCTTATTTTTTATCCAAATTATTACAATGGACAATAACTTTATGTAAAAAAAAAAAAAACTAAGAAAAGTGCAATAAACTTTAAGAAAGCTTTTAAAAATGTTATTTTTCTGCCACTTCTTGCTTATACAGAAGTCCCCTGACCTACAGGCAAATATATGAGTAGCCAGTATTTAAGCAAGTATTATCAGAGCGGCTGCCTTTGATACCCTCTCAAACTGTAATGTATGCACATCCTTACAGTGTTCAATATTGACTTAAAACAAATTACTACTGCAAGGAAATGTCAAGTCATCTCTAGTAAAATACTGAAGACACACTAAACCCGAAATTCCAAGATGTTGCAGTGTCTTTTGGAGTTACCAGGAAAACATATATCGTAATATTGGACTAAAACATCTATAAAATGCCACTACAAAAGTACTTAAACCAGTATATTTCTGGTCAAGGGTGGCTTCAGTGGTTTACATACCTATGTTGACACAAACTTCTTACATTTATTATGTCTTAGAAAGGAGCCTTCCATCAGTTCTGCTTGTGGGTAGCTTTTTTTAGAAAGCTGTTGAGTCTTCTCTTCTATGCAAGTGTTTCGGTGTTTATCTAGCGTTATTAATATTTTCTGTCTTATCTTCAACCTCCATTTGTCTAATTTCCATTCCTAGGAGTTCAATCTTCTCATGTTTTGGACTGCTAATGCTTTGCAGAACGAGAAAGTATTCCTCCATCCCCAACACAAGGCTTCTCAAATAATCAAAATAAACTCCAATTTTTCTCCTGGTAAACATTGTTTATTAAGACTGCTTTAATCCTCAATGTCCAAGCCTCTACTTGTGGTCACTCTTCCAGATCTCTTCTGAACTGCTTGTCCAATTCTCCGAAGTTTGTGGTATGGATACTCAAACGACTGAAGTCAGCATTTGTAAGAGACACAGATATAACCTTGTGACTGAGATGTGTCAAACTTTTAACAGCATAAAAATCATAAACATAAAACACAAGACTTTTTTCATCATCAAAAAAAAAAGATTAAATTTAACTGCTGACAGTCCCATTGTTGTTTCTCAACACAACAAATCAACTTTTTTCTATTACAACACGGAGCCAATTTGAAGTAGAGCAAATTAAAAGTACTGCCTGTTATTTTCCCGCTCACAAGTAAAAATCACTTCACAGTCCAGCAGCACTTCTTCCTAAAAAAGGTTAACCCCTCATTTCACAACACTCAGAAAACTTAAAGCATCTTCTAGAGAATGTAATCATTATTTTTTCAGACTAAAAAAATATGGCAAATAAAACTGAGCTCTTCCAGCAAATTCAGCAAAGGGGTTTGCCATTATCATCATTCAGGAAAGAGCAGGGATATTCCTACATTTTGCTGTTTCACTAGGTAATTGTTGTTTGTTCATCCTCAGGCATCTGTCAAAGAAATCTAGCATTTCAAACACAATTTTTATTTAAAGATTCTTCACTAAATTTGAACTGCTTGCATGTCACCACAATGACAATTTTATTTGTTCAATCATTCCTCAAAAATACTTGATTATTTGAATATTTCTTTCAATAAGGGTAAGAGGCATGGCACACAAAATTCTAAATTTTGCTCATTCTCCTTGCAATTATAACAATGAAAAATATGACTTAATACGACTAAGGATATCCCCTCAAAAGAAAAAATGGGAAGTTTTATTATTTGCTACTACCAGAAGGAAATTTTCTGTACAATTCCAGAACTGTTCTGTAATGTGATACGAGAAGTCCAAAGACCAGCTTGCTCTATTTTCTCATTAAATGGCAGTAATAGATGCAATATCCCTGTAATCATCCTGTGAATACCACGTAACTCTTTCTGGAGGGTCCACACAGATGGAATAGTCCAGGGCTGCTTTCTCTGAGGAGACTGTTGCTAGGGTCCCTGTATTTTGCCAGGCTGTTTATGGACACATGGACATCCACACAGTAGAAAAAAGAGTGTCAGAACACTTTATTTGGGTCTCTAAGCCAACCAAAAGTCTCTGAACTTTTGCTGGTCTAGGCAAACTTTCAACCACCAGTCTACCAGTGAAAAATCAGGCTCCATTACTTATACTTCAGTATCTGTCACAGAGTTCATTAAGAAACATTTTCCTGGCTTCTGAGCAGCTCTTATCAGACCAGACTTACAAGATCTTTTTTTGATATTTCAATCTTACATACAGATCCAGCCAAGATTTGAATGAAGAAACTGCAGATGTCACAGTTTGGAGATATGGACTCTGGATCCAGAGAGAAATAGGACCAAACAAGTCCTAACATCCATTTTTACTTACATAAGCAGAAAACACTTGAAGAACCCCTCTGTCCCCTCAACTGCCACCATTCTGCAGACCCAGCCATACACATAAAAGCAAAAACCCCCTCAAGCGTCCTAAATGATAGCATCTGTATGGTCTAGTCTTTGGAAATCAAACAGCCCCTTCAAAAGCCAGAGGAAACACCTTCTCTTCCAAGTTATCAAGATCCTTCATGAGAGTCCGTTCTCTAGCTATCCAACCACTTAACAGTCTTAAAAAGAGATCACTGAGACATCACATACTTTCAACATTAACTTCTGCTGTAAAATAATGTGGCAATTATCCACACCCTGGCACTTGATGCTGCTCGAAGCACTGCAGGGTATGTGTCAAACAGACTACACCTACCAAACTGCCAGGAACCAGCAAGTGACTCTGCTCTCCAAAAAGGGACTGCAAGAAGCACCCTGGCACTCCTCCCTCCATCCGCTGAGAGCCATGCACAGAGTGTCCTGGTAGGACTTCACATGGCTTTAAGGCAGAAACCTCCTCTTCTGTGGCAAGAGGCTCCAGCTAAATCCATAGCCATGGTCTTCCCAGCATCTGTCTCAAGCTGTATTGCTTTAAGTATTTCTACTCCTATATTTATTTACTGGTTTATTACAGAATATGACGGTGTCCCCAATATGTTTTATACCTCTTTTGAAGTTATACTTAATCCTAGTGATAAATAATACTGGCTAGCAATTAGAAGCCCTAGCTAAGACTACCGGGGGAAAAAAACAAAAAAAAGATTTATTTACACAGGGCTAAAATGAGCAATTCCCCAATGCACTGTACCAAGTGGAGTTAAATAAAACCAGTTCCCATCTTTTAGTGCATGCTTACCCTAGTAATACAAGAAAAGACCAGAATTCTGCAGAGAGCAATCATGTTTTGGAAATGCCCCTGGCACCACCACAGTCGAGGAGAGAACCAGGAGCTGTGGTTAACAATCAGGAAAGGCTCTCCACAAGCCAGGAAAACACTGCTGCATCCAGACCCCGTGCTGGGGCTACTGACTGCAAGGAGGTTCTCAAGACGAAAAGGGGGAAGAAAAAGGAGGCGGGGGAGGAAAGAAGGCAGAATGGGATCATCATGAGTTTGGCAAAAATGAAGCTCACCCACTGGGAAGACAGGGGAATATACATGCATAATTTTACATGGATTAAGAGTTTGTGTCAAATCTGTGATGCGCTGTGGTAAATTCTTACACTGCAGTGACTCATCTTGTCTGACAGTTGCTGGGGAATTAAAGCAGTTATTTTTAAAAAATTATATGTCCTGCTTGATGCGATACACAAATAACCTCTTAAAAAATTAAAACGCAGTCAATGCATTTTTAAGTATAGGAGAGCTATGGTACATTTAGGATTCTCTGTACCGTACGACAAACATCCATTCTGAGCTAGGAAGACCTAAAGGAATCTGCTGATACCCCTTCAGAGAAATTGTGATCTTTTTGCTGTTCCTAATCCAAATCCTGCATCAAAAATTAGTTTATTATCTCTGCTTTTATATGGCGTGAAAATGCTTTCACCAGAGAAAAATTAAACACAAAGGAAAGAGGTGTGCTAAACCTGAATTCCTCTGATACCAAAGGATATTTGGTTTGCTGGAATCAGAATGACTGCATTCCCCTTCTGATGGATAACAAAGGCAGGTCAGCACCCTCGCAGGGGAAGGCAGCACGCTGACTCGCAGCCGTAGGTGCACACAGGTTTGGCAAGGGGAAGCAGTGCTGGCTGCTGCTCCCTGCTCTGTGCAGCACAGCCACGCAGACGTACCCTAGAGCTGCAAAGGGCAGCTCCTTGCAGCGTGTGCTCTCGTTAGAAACACGTTGCTTACTCCCTGCTTTGCCTATAAAACTGACACCCCCTTGGCAACTTTCACACATCCTTGGGAAAAGTGCTTCGAGTACGTCAGTTGTGCAATACAGTAAAGATCATCTGAATGATCTATTAAGTGTAACCCTTGGGCATCAGTGCTGCTCAACATCAGGGGGCAATAAAGGTATATTTACAGCATGCCTTCAGGACAGCTGTTCTGGGAACATCCTGGAGATTTGCATAGACTGTTTTACAAGGCATTACCATGTACTTCAACTGAATGAGTGGCTGAGAATTCTTCTGACACCCATTAAATGCCCTTAAGTCCACATAGCACAGTGAAAGAGGCAAATAAAAAAATATTTAAAATTTAACAAAAAGGAATCCTTCAAATTCCAGTGCCTTAAAATACAAATGGTTAACTCATGAATGAATTGAATCTGTCTTTTAAATCGTCACAATTCACACAATAACCAGTATATTTTCTTAAAGTCCTAGTCTTCCATGTAACTTACATGAAAATTTCAGCTTTATGTATTTTGAGTAAATTAGTCCTCTCTGTGACAGGAAAAAGTAACTGAAAACATGAGCCAACTGCATCCTAACAGCTCAAAAAACAACAAGAAGTAAATGTGAGTATTGAATTTCTTAGTTCATTTCTCACCTAAACTCAGGAAGTATTAACACTCTGTCATTGCACAGGTGATACTCACTTGCTAAGCAGAGCACTATCTCTCAAGGAGTGAATTAAAAGGACGACTTTGCGTCCCAAATCACAGAGGTGTGCTAGTTATTGAAATTTTCACACTTTAAAACCTCTCTGCGAGTGAAGAGTCAGCTGGCAAACGTTAGGGAGAAATAATAACTAGAGGAGTTAACTACACTTCTCTGGTCCCATCCCAGCAACTACATTCAGACAACAAAAGACATAACTTACACCTAATAAAATAATAAACCTGGCCAGAAAGTGACTCAATCAACCCAAGCAATATTACCACATATAATTCAGCCAGTCAATACAATGAAAGCAGAGGACCAAATTAATTAGGTAACTGTATGTCCAGTGCCTTTGGGAATAAGTAATCACTCATTAAAGACCTGCTGAGACTTTTTTTGAAAGTGGACTTTGGAGAAAAGTTGAGACTTTCAAAACAAGAAACCTGCTATGCCTCACATGTTTAAAATGGAAGAGGACTGGAAGTATAGTATGGAGTATAGGGAGAACAGTTTCTGAACAGGATGGTTTTCACATTTTCCATGTGTCTGTGGTTCTTTAAGTGTTTCTGCTATGTTATCTGACACTTGGATAAAATACTGGAAGAAATACAGAACATCTTTCCCCAATTAATTCTGGCTCACAAAATAATTGGAAGGGCAATTTAACCTTGTATACCCTTAAATTGAGGGCAAAATGAGAAAAAGGGGAGGGGGCATTTTTTTAATTCTTAAGTATTTTTAAGAATGGAGGGGTTGTAGAATTACCTTTTTTTTTTTTTTTTTTTTTTTAAATAAGACAGCACATTTCAGGACTCCCGGTTTTATTTAATCAGTTCTTCATTTAACAGCCCCCAAGCTATTCTAAAAAACAGGATGATTCATCTGTTTCCACCCAGTACAATTTTATACATCGTTAGAAAACTAAAACCTCGTAAAATCCTAAGCAGCCCTGAAGAACAGCTACTGCAGAGTGACATGTTGATTGCATCAGCCTAGAAGGGCTACTTCTGAGCAAGGAAAGTTTCAGTAGCCCAGGGAAACTACCAGAGTGTCAAAGAACATGTATGTAACATACCAGCATCGGCACGTTCACTCAAACACAGCAAAATATGTCTCCAGAATATCTGGAATCAAGGATGATTCCACAACTCCCAATATTTATAAAATTTAAAGTGCTGTTGAGACCTTATGTCCTGAGAAACACAGCAGCAATTTCCCCTTCCCAAAATGAAGTGAAAACATCAACAAGAAGTGTGCTGTTGATGCCTTAAGCTGACTGTAACACTACATGCCACCACATCACTGTGAACGTCATTCTCAACACACTTCAGAGTGGCAGGCTACCTCTGGCACTCACTCCTTAGGGGGCAGGCAACCTGCACACAGACACAGAGGAACCTGCCAAGCATTTCTCAGCTGGCTGATCTTCACCGTCCAAGTCATACTAACGAAACTAACAAAACCTAACAGGGTTATTCTCATTTGCATCCATAGTACCTTTTAAATAGCTATGCTTAAACCAAAAAAAGCCCATTCAGACCACAGCAAAGGGGAGGTGGAAGGCATGTGGCTTGCCCACAATAACCAACAGGTTAGGACTGTCACAGAGACAAACTTTGCAGAACACCATTAACTGACCTTCCTCCTCCCTTTCAACAAACGAGCAGTGCCCAGCTGCTTTAAAAAAAAAGAAAAGGCACTTTGCTCTGTGGGCTACAAAGCACTTGCTATCTGCCCAGCAGACACTTCCTGAGGCTCTCCTGCCACATCCCTGCTGCCAGTGAGGCTATGCTGAGTGCGAGTGTGCAGCTGAACAAGGAACTCAGAATCTGGCTACACGGAGGGGGAAAAATACCACGGCCAAATTGAAACGTGTGATGACGACTACCAGTGAAGACTGTGATTACAACACCTGCACAGTGCCCACTGTGCTAGTGGCACAGTAACCAGGTCTGGGCACAGGGACACCAGCAATCTTATGTTCAATTTCGAGATGCACTGCGTGGGTAGGACCCACGGTATCACACTTCCTAGAGCTAGGAAGGAGACAGCTTCAGCTCACCGCCAAGGAATAACCACACAATAATCCTGCTGGTCCTCCTCTCTCTCCCACAAAGCAGAAGCTCTCTTTCAGAAGCTGTTCTAAAGCTTCACTGTCCATAGCAGGTTTTGGCACCGGAGAACCACGTGGCTTGAGTCCAAGCAGCAGCTCTAAGACCCACAGCACGCAGGAACAAAAAACTCACACTCAAACAATACAACAAATACAATGTTTCAGAAATGCAGCACTTGAAAAAACATCTTCCTAGCAAGTCTGACTCGGGAAAGCACTTTAAAAAGGGGCATAAATTACAGCAGTCACTCTGCTCCCAATGCTGTCAATGAGACCCGAACACATATTTAAGCATGCAGTTGCCTATTGCCTTGAAAAGTCTCCTGCTTCACAAAAGCAGCAGAGACACCCTAACACATCATGAGCAGAACACGTGTTAAAACCTCAATCTCGTGAACTTTTATGGACTTGCCTAAATGTGTCTCAGTGAATGAAGGCAGTCTGGCTCATTATGGTCAAGCAAGGCAGAAGCATAAGATACTGCACGTTCAGGGTGTAAAGAGACACAATGTTGCCTTGAAAACCATTTAACTCAAGAGTATCATGGCCAGAGTATGAGAAGATTTCTACAGCACAATAAAACTGTAAAAAGTACTGATCCCACTCTCTGTAGGGACTAATTTTGGGAACAGGCCAGGAGTTGCAACATGCCTAAAGGCAGGAGCTTTAAGCAGTAAATTATTTCATTTTCTCAGGCACTGAACACTGTTGTGTACTTGACTAAGAACACACCAAGAGGAGCCTGGGGGAAGACACTGAAAATGTGATGTTGCCTGTTCTTTACCTGCCTCCCAATTCCAACTGATCTTCGTTTAGGCTGCCACAGTCAGAACACACGAGCCACCCCGTCTGCTGGGTGTAACGCCAGTGGCACATAAGGAAAGATACTGTCAGTGGGCTAAACTCATTCCAGATCTAGCTGCAGAGAAATTACAGCAGTGCAGATACAGATGCCCAATTTCAAACCATATCCCACTTCCTCAGAGCTTTCTTGGATTATGCTTACAGCAACAGAAACTGCACCGTAAAACTGTATTACAACTTTGGTACACTGCATTAGCATACTCATTGAAGGTCTATGCCAGTTTGATTTGGGGTTTTTTATAAGCATTTACTAACAGCTGTTTTAATTAGTATCTCATTGGTGTGTAGACAATGATGTGACACACACCAAGAAGCATTTTCTGCATAAAGTGAAAACGTTACATGTACCGTGATGTAAACAGCTCTTCCCACCCTCACTACCACAGATGAGGGCCAATGGACTGGCAGTGCATCACAGAAAGGCAATATTGTATTTAACTCCCCTTACTTCAAGTTTTCAGGGCACCCTCAGGGAGGGGGAGGCACAGAAATGAGAGCTACAAGCAATCTCAGCAGTTCATTCTCTTCACCCTCAAAGCGTTAAAAGGAAAATACAATGTCAACATCAGCTCCTCCCTGCTGATGAAACTGGCTCCAGCGCATTTTACTTTCTGGCTCGGAGCCCTTACAAACCGTTACAAAAAGACAGAAGACAGGCAGACAGCTCAATGTATCGACCACTTCCAATAACTAATTTGGGACACGCTGGGTCATTTGACCCTTCTATAAAGTGCTTTAGCCTCTTGGTGGTGAATGAACCCTGATATTTCAGGGGCATTATTTAAAAAAATAAAAAAAAAAGAGGGGGCAGCTAATAGCTGATTTACATTTCAGGAAAGAGCCAATGCTAGCATCAGTACGTATAAATACTCCCCACTTTCTTCCTCCGGGAGACACCGATTATATCTGATACACTAAAATCGCCTCCACGACGCTGGTCGCTCAGTGCCCACCAGCGAGGACAGTGACAGGCTCTCCTCGCTGCCTGCCTCTCGCTCCTACCCCGGCGCTGACACACATGGAAGCGGGGAGCGGGAGCCGGGCTGAGGAGCGGAGGGCGGGCTGGGGCTCCTGCTCATCCTCCCTGCCACGGCAACAGCTCGGGCTGCGTGCGCGCCTTCCCAGCCCGGGGACCGGCGGAGCATCACAACCAACCACGCCAAGAAGCCACCACAAGCTTTCAATTATACATAAAAAAAAAAAAATCCCGCAATTAAAAAAAATATATAGTTTCGTCTGAGTGACCTGACTGGTATTGTCCAAAACGACCTTATCAGGGGGTGTTTTGTTGCAGCCGACACACACACGCTGCGTGGACTCCGTGGGAGTCTCTCGATGCGGCCACAGCGGGGTCCGGCACGCAGGTACACGGCACGTCTCCGTGAAGCTGCGTTTCCTCGGTAGGGCAGGAGCCCCTCCAAGCCATCCCCACGGATTTTTCCAGCTCCCGCACCACCGCGTGCGCGGCCAAGCCCCGCCGCCAGAGCCCCCCTGCCGCCCCCGCCCGCGCCGCGGCGGAGCGCGGGGGGCTCGCAGGTAGAACAAAACCCCCGCGCCGGGTCCCCCGCCAGCGGCAGGGGCCGTCAGGGGAGCCCCCCGGGCGCCATCGGGCCGGGGCCGGCACCGCAGGGCCGCAGGGCGGAGGGTGTGCGATGA
>VZTE01000432.1:1105251-1118497 GCA_013397775.1 Eulacestoma nigropectus | reverse complement strand
GAAAGGGAAGGGGAAGGGGAAAGGGAAGGGGAAGGGGAAGGGGAAGGGAAAGGGGAGAAAAGGGAAGCCACTCAGCCTTTCTCACATATGATTTTCATTCTCTGTTGTGCAAGCTAAGCAAGTACCACATTCCACTTCTCCAAGCTGTTTAGACACCTGAGATCCCTTTAATTACCATGGGCACATGGCAGATGTAAATTGCTGCACATCTGGCCGTTTGATTCTCTGCCTTAATACTTTGAAATAATGTAGATGTCCCTCTCTTAATTCACTGTGGTTTATAAAAGTGAATCCTAGAGAAGCCAAGTGAGTACTGTGGATAGACTGTTCTACCTCAGTGTACAGGAAAGTGTGCAGCAAACCCTGGACAGCTGAGGGGAAGCTTCATAACCTTCAGTTGTTTTCTACCTTTACACCACTGCAGATGAGCTCTGGTAGTGGAGAAACTGCGAAGTTCCTTTCTCCTCCTGTCCCTGTGCCAGAGCTTACTGGCCTCGTAGCACAGCTGGCAGCAGGGAGCATGAATTCATGCCTGAGGTCTTTCTGCACATAGTTTGGCATATTAGCTCACATGCTGATGAAACTGGATTTGAGCTAAGATGCATAAAACTGAACTTTCTTGGCTAAATGTGAGGTACTGCACAGAAAATGAAGGAAAAGGAAACCTTGGGAAATATATTTTCCCTTAATACATTAGATAGATGTCTCTCCGTGTTGCATTTCCATTGTTCTTAAAAGAACTATTTGATTATTATAATTTTAAGGTATTTTTTCAATGGTATTTTGTGCGTTTTAATAATTTTCATACGTGATTCTTTTTATTAAAAGCAAAAATCTAATAAAAAGTTTTTCTTGGCACAGTTTAAATTAACTTTGGTTTGAAAGTTAGTCCCACATAAGATGTGTTTATTAGGCTCCTACAGTCTGGCAAAGCCTGTTTACACAAAGTAAAGATCCTCCCCACTGCTCTGTTTGAGGTGGGAATTGATAATAGGTTTCACAAGTTCAGAGAAATTGAGGGAACTGGCATCTGGAGATAGGAAATGCCCCGATATTCTATAAGAATATTCTGTAGTATAGTAAAAGATCCCAACACACACACGTGCACAGCTGGTCTCTCACTGCACCACGGGTCTTACAGGAATAATAGCTGTTCACCCTTTCATCAAGGTTTGAAGCTTCAGTGATGCTTACAGTTTTTGGAAAAGTTATCAGCTTTTCTTCAACAAAATTTTTAAACTTTTTAGTGAATTTTTCAATCAACTGAAATAGAAATATGTAGTTGAGTATAGGAGAGTGAATTTCCTGGAGTAAATTCCTTTCCATTTTTCTGGGGTTTTTTTCTGTAAAGTTTTTTAAGGAAAACATTCATGGATGAAAAAGGAACTAGTAATTTTTAATGGCTTGCCCTACAGTTAATTCATTATATCATATTTTTTAGCAACGAAAAGGCAGATTGGTGCTTTAAAATGTCATACAAAACTGTTGACACACTGTAAAACCAATATAAGTAATATTCTGTCACTTAAAATGCCTCTCTGGGATGCCCATCTTCACCTTACCTAAAGAACATTAAAATGACAACAGGTTGATGGTCAATTCATGTATAAAAATAACTTTTAATACCCAGAAAACACCTCAAGATTCTTTCTACTTACATGGATAAACTCCTATTTGAACATGCCTTAATATTTTCATGGATTCACAGCAGACAAGAAGAAATATCCTTAGAAATGTGAAATTATTCAGGAAATGAGGAAAAATACTTATTTTTTTATTACAAATAAGAGGATATTTTAACCATTGGCCGTTTTGCCCAATTTCTAGTACCTGAGATAGATTAAATCCATTTCAATTTGATTGTTATCCCATAAAGTTAGGATTAAGATTACCATCTGCAGTGATGATGCATTCTAAAAACTCAAAACATTCCACTTTTGAATGTTTTTGATATTTTGGGGTAGTCCTAGCAGAGTTTCATGCTTTCTTGAAAATAATCAAGGTGATAGGTTACTCTTTGTTAGTGCAGAGTAACAGATGTACATCCAAAACATTTCAGTAACTCTGTGACTTTAATATTAAGCGGTCATAGAAAAAATACACTTCTCTCAATCTTTTCTTACTTGTGTTCCCAGCTGACATGGGAGTTAGTTTATTATGTTAAGACTTTGAGCATTTATGCCAACAAGATGTAGAACCTGAATTATCAGTGACTCTTGGAAGCAAAAATAGTGCCCATCTGAACAACAGTGGAAATATTCTCATGCGCTCTCACAATGTCTGTGGCACCACCTTTTCATTTTCAATCTTTTCTTACTTAGCAACCAAAAAAAAAAAAAAAAAAGCTTGAATTGTAATCTGAGAAGTGTGCTATAATTATCTTTACAATCTGCTCCACTTACATACTGTCTTACGTCTGACATCTACCATTAGCAATTTTGCACAAATGGCAGTAAACGTATGACAATTACTGATACCACTACTTACCTGCATCAACTGATTTCTTCTGTCTTTCTGGAAGTAGAAAGCTTTTGCATTTCTGAGGCAGTAAGTTTACATTTGAGAAAATATTACTGTCATCATCACTTTCACCATCACAATCCATGTAAGAGTGTAACTCAGCTATATCCAAATACCTAGTACTCAGTCTTAGCTCTTTATCACCTTTTAGTCTGTGCACCCTTGTGCTGGCTCAACTGGTTCTAGATATTTGTTCCCAAAAAGCAAGTACACATTTTGGTCAGCCTCCAGCAAACATAGTGCAACCTCAAGAATGCCCTCTGGGAAGTCAACGCTCATTCCTCCCAGCTGTCCAGAGATCTTTGTTTCCTTCTGGTCAGGCTCTTCACCTCTGAGCAATTTCCATAGGCAAGCTAATTTTTTTTTTTTTTTAGAAAATTGTCTAATTTGACCCTATCCTGAAACTCTCACATTTATTTTTTCTCTCAGAAGGAGTCATTTCTTCCCTCTAATATCACCATGAGGTTCTGACAGATGTCTTTAACATTTCTCTGTACTCAAGTTTGCAGTACCAGTTTCTGTATGAGCTGAAATCTTTTAGGACTTGCTGAGACCAGAAGAACATTTGAAGAGAACTGTACTCAAGCTTCTTCATAGAAATATTTTTTCTGGAAGATCTGGCTTGCTATTATCTTTCAAAACTTTACCCTGAAAAAAAATTCTCACTGGCCATTTGCAAAAAAATTCCTGCCAGAGTTTAAATGGCAGGTGTTTGCTGTTTACATGGCCATTAATGAAACAGGCCAGAAGTTTTCTTCTTTGCATGACATTTCCTTACTTGATTCATGAGTGCAAAACCCAGGATATTGCACTAACCTGGTTCTGCAGGCAAAGACTCCAACATGAAGCCACACCCCCCTTGTTATTTAAGGTGCATGATTTATCACTGCCTCAGGGAGGCACAGAAGAGGAATTCCTTACTTGTGGATTTATGTCAATTTTTGTTAAATAATTACATGGAAACTGAGTTAAGTTCTGGAAACAGGATTAACCAGCAGTTGTTTTCATTTCTGTGTGCTCTTTGCAAATGTTTAGGTCATTGATTTAGTCTTCACCTTGCTTACACAGCAAATTAATGAATTATGGTTGGACTTGATGATCTTAAAGGCCTTTTCTAGACTAAATGACTCTGATTCTTTTAATTAATATGTACTTCTCAAATGAGAAACCAGGGCTCAGTGTCCCCAGTATGTGAACAAATGCACCCCATGGTGAGCACACTGTGAGCAGCCAGACCTGGCAGCAGAGGGGGACCAAACAGCTGGGCAGCACCAGGGCTGCAGACAGGGCATGGCTCACCACAGTGCTGATTTTCATTGTGCATGGACTTTTTTCTTTTCTTTCTAAGCTAAAAAGGTTAATGTTTGACTATTTATTTGGCTGAGCCTCCTTAAAGGCATGAGCTCAGTGGACCATTTTAATAACAGTAGACAGTGCTTCCTGCCCCCTCTTCTCTCTGGCCCTGGGAGCTATTCTTACCAGGAAATACTGGAAGTCCACAAACACGACATCACTGGCCTACAACCCCATGTCAGCAGCTCAAATTAATCATCTTTATACTGTTTAACTTTCAGTGACAAGCTTTTACATTTGTGTTTTAAATAGTTAGGGAACTTCAGGTCAGGATTGACAGCTGGGAACTTCAGTTCCAAAGTTTAAAATGAATTCTTTCTTCATCTTCTTAATGCTTTTAAGTAAAGACACCTGTCTAGGGTCTGTTGGCTTCCAGAGACATTGGCACTAACAGTGAAATAATTTAATTTTTTGGGGTTATCATCCAGAGAAGGGGGTAACATCTAGCTGTGTAGAAACAGAATAACATTTACTTACATCATCAAGTGTTGTGAGGACCACTTATTTAATAGTACTTGTGTGTTTCTCCAGGGAATGCCATGAATTCCACAGATACCATGTTTATTTAACATTAAACATTTTTTTAGCAGTATAAGAAAGAAATTTTACTTTAAAACTGAGACAATTTCTATGCACTAAAATGCCTCCAGTATTTCTGATTTTAAGACTGTCCTTCATATTTTACAAAAATGCCCTTTCGCCACAATTAAGAGAGATAGGTTTTCACTTTCTGGGATTTAAATCTTGCCTTTTGGAGAAAGAAGGAGAGCTTAGTATTCTCCGAACAGGGCAACCCTGCGTTCAAGAATAGGTAATCTTTCAATCACACACTTTGATCTTGCTTCATTCCCTTTTCTTGCTTTGTTTCTACTGTTTCTTGGTCTGATTTTTAGCTGATCTGTTTGATGACCTTTAGAACCTCTCATGCATCACTTCAGGAGGACTCTTGCCTTGCCTTGCAATGTTATGAGATATATGAAGTGCTGAACCACTGGGAGCAACTGAGTACCTGATCTTGGGTTTGTCTGGGTAATAATGAGCAGGAAAAAAATAGATGGGATGGAATTCAAACCTTTGTTTATTTTTGGTATATGAGCATCTTTATTTTGATGTGAGGCTTCCAGGTCACATGGGAGTAGATTACAGATTGCTTGTAAGCAATTTTATTTAAAAACTATCTAAACCACTTTTGTTTCAAATTGAACTGAAGTTGTATCAGTTAGTTTGCATCAGTTGGGAACAAATCGAAACCAAGATGAAGTAAAAGCGCCATTAATCCAAAGTCAGAATGGTTACACCATTTAAATTTGTGTGACTGTCTGTAATAGAGAAGACTTAGTGTCATGCACTGTTGAAATAATTTGCTCAGATGAAATTCTGCCCAGGGGAAGATTTCAAGTAATTGCTTCATTTTCCTCAACCTTCTTTGCATAGAAAGTTTGTTAAATGTCCTGATGCTTTGTCATTTTTTGTTATTGGTAAAAAAAACTTCTTCCCATTGAAGTTAACTTGTATCCTTGGTTTTCTTATATATAGTTCATCTGGGGGGAAAAAAAAAAAAACAACCAGTTTGTATTGCAGGAAATAATTTGATTTACAGTTTTTTCAAGATTTCACCCCTCTCTGAGCTGTGATTCAGCACAGGGGAGCTAACTCCAGATCTTTATATAATGTTTTCTGGGATTTCATTTGAAAAAAGTCCTGATGTAACTATTTCACACATACAAGGGAAGAGGACATTATTATGTCTTTAGCCAGAATAACCAGCTGATATCTTGCTTGAGTGCATTTGCAGGATGAAAATGCAGTTCACATTAATTTCATATATTCCTTCATGTAATGTTTTCTTTTGGCAAAGACCTTGGTTTCTGAACACATCAGGGACAACCCTGTCACATCCCCAGCTTCATCTTTCAGTTCTAAAGCCAGATGTCTCTGACTTCGCTGCCACTTATGATCCACAGTCCTCACATTCCCTTGTGCCCTGGGACCCCAGACACCAAACTGGGGACTTTGTGCTCCTTGTGACTTTGCTTCTGAAAAGGCCCTCTCTGACCCAAAGCCTTGGGCAGGGCACATCAGTCCCAGAGGCTTTTTTGCACCTTCTGCTCAGCCTGGATGAGGGATCAGCCTGGGCTGTGACAACTGGATGTTTTAGGACCTTGAAGTAGCAAGCAGGAGAGAGCCTGTGGGGGTGGCCCCTCAGGACTGGTGTTGAAGGGGGTGCTGCAGGTGGGTGAGGACAGAGCTGCTGGCTCTTGGGCTCAGAGCAAGCACGGGATGTGAAATGCTCCTGTTCCTAGGAACTGCTGTTTACTCACCTTCCCAGGTAACATTAATGGCACGTGCTCACCCTCTGCTAGTGACACCTGAATGGCTTTGCTGGTGACACCTGAATGGCTCACCACCTGCCCCATTATTTCAGCTTTCTCCAGGCACCTTAAAGGATGAGCCAAAGTTTTGTCCATTCATGCTTATTTCTGCTATACAGAAAGGGGAGTAAAAACCCTTCCGTGTTGTCTTGTTTTTAAGTGCCACAGGAAAAGTGTTCTTTTTATGTAGCTTGAAAGCATAAAATAGATGTTGCAAAACAAATCACTGTTATTGTATGTAATGGATACTTTTCAACGAAATAGCCTTCATTTTTGTGTGTGTGTTACAGTGCAATCACTCATGGGTAATTTTTTTTTATTGGAAACTACTTGCACTTCAGTGAAAGGGGTAGTGCTGGGGCACAATTGTGGTGGATAAGTTCATGGAAAGGCATACATCAGAAAAAAATGCTCTGTGTAATGCAGATATGATTGATTATTTTAGGGATATCACATAAAGGTTAAATTACCACTGTGAACGAAGTGGCATTTAGAAACTCTTGAGTTACTCTGCTATCAGTTCAATGATCAACTCAGAATTTTGTATGCTTTTAGGATCATTGCTTGTTATGTGGTTGTACTGTGGAATTGACAGATAGATAATTTTGCCTTTCCTTCAAAAATCTAGATTGTTATTATTGCTATTAGGAATGAAATTCTATAATGGCTTTTCTAGTGCAGACTTAAATGATACTAATAAAGCAAGGTACTTAGTCCACTAGCGTGTCAATAAACCATTAAAACAATCCATACATAATTCTAACTCTAATTGGTAGTATATTAAGAGCCTGAGTTTTTCTTAGGGAGACAAAATAAATACCTCCTGCTTTCAACTGGAGTTACATAGGTTGTGGAGAGATGTACTAGACGACTACTGAGAATTTTGCTTGGTTTGGATTTGTGTCCTTTTTGTTCAAATACAAGATTAAAAATGTACAATTTTTTTACTCTGTCTTTCTATGGTAAATACATATCAGAATTGTTACATTTGGCTTTCCCTGACGGAGGGCAAGAGAGAGAGACACCTTTTCACTGTCTTCCAACTCTAATGAAGGAGTGGGGGTTTCAACCCTGTTCCTTCTCAGTGCTCAGTCCCCACAGCTACACCCTACACCTCAGCGCACCTGGGCTTGACCCATGGCCCTTCTCTCTGGGGCAGTAATTGGGGTCTCCTCCTCTGCCCACCATCCATTTCCATAAAGTCTGCAGGACTCCAGTGTCTTTTTCTCCTCTGCCAAATTCAGCAGAAAGGGATAAAGGCAAGAAGTCATGTTTATTTAAAAAAATTGAACAGAAAAAAGAGCTTAAAGTTTTTTGCTCTTTGTAGGGCACTTACAGTCAAAAAGCTAGATTATATCCAATGCCAAAAGGGTTGATACATGGGTAAAAGCTATTGATGTGTGGAAAAATCATGTAATCATGAAATTATTTTTGTTGGAAGAGACCTTAAAGATCATCTAGCACATGGGGAGGGACACCTTCCACCAGACCAGGTTACTCAAAGTCCCATCCAATCTGACCTTCATCTCATTGGTTTAAAATGTTCCAAAACTGTAACCATTAATAGGCTTTCTAGTACTCATATGAATATTCAAAGACATTTTGTAGTCAAATCATGCTGTAAAAGGCTACAGAGAAGAATACTTGATACTGCTCTTGCATCAGATATATATGTGCATTAATCAAGACTTAGATAACTCAAGTATAAATTACTTCAGAGAGAAAGATGGAATGTAGTTTTTAATGCAAAAGTATCTCTAAGATATGCAGTGAGATGGTTTCTGTCTTTAATGAGTGTAAATGAAATCACACCCAGTGCAGTTCATGTTGGAAGACAGCGTAGGAGGTGCAGGGTCAGGAAATGGGGATGCAATAATGGTTAAAATGAGAACATGGAATGGACCTCAGCACAAACCTTAACAGAGACTTTAGTATGTAGACTACTTGGGTACTCAGCCATGCCTCTTGCAAACAGTGGATGTAGACTATTATTTAATATTACTTTTTTCATACGAAAATCATGCCATGCTCAGTAATATGCAAGAGGTCAGGGAAGAAACCCTGAAACTTGAGTGCTCTTCAGCAGCTGGGCTTGCTGGTACTCCAGGGTATTTCTAAATCCACGGGAGCATCCAGCTAGCAAGTTACATATCTTTCTTTGGAGAATAAAAATCACTGTATTGTCCAGTGAAAAGGTAATGACAGCTCTTGAGATATCCAGTGCTGCATGTGTAAGTTAGGAACAGTGTACCCTGACTGTGATTATCTTTTGCCTTAATCACTTCATTAAAAGGTTGACTGGTTCAGTGCAGACAGAGGTAGAAATGCTTTGCTGTCTACTAGCCCTGGCACTAAAATGCTGACTCAACACCTTAGGTAATTAGTACAAGAAAAAAACCCTTGAGTATATTTAATGCCAACAGATTTAAGGAGACTGTTTTCCAGAAATGCTGAGCTTTTCTGGATCCCATTAAATCCACAGCAAGATGCTGTATTCAGCACCACTACAATTCAAAGCAACCTTTGAAGACCTTTGGAGATCCATATCTCTACAAAGCAACTGAGCTACCAGCACAGGGGCTGGCAGCCCCTCAGTGAACTGTGTCAGGTGCTCCTTTCTCTCCCAGAACTGGGGCCTGAGAGTGCTGGTAGCAGCTGATTTTCCTGAGTCTGAACCAGAAAAAGCTAAGTGTCCACCTTGCAGAGAAGGATGTGACTCCTGGTTGGACACACTACTGGACATCAGCTGGGCCACTGTCAGGGAGAATTTGGTCACTACTGCCAGCTTGTAAATCAGTTCTGCTCAGTGTTTTACATCACATTTGCCAGAGGGGGAGGACATGTACATGGTTAGGGGCAGTGGCTCAGGTGGTCTGTGATGACTCACTAAACTGGGGAAATTCAATTGTTTGTCTTAAACTATGTTCTCTCCATTCTGGTAGATACATCTTTTGCTGTCTTTATGAAACCTGGATTCTAATTTATGTTCTTGATGCACAGAAATAACATCCAGTTCTGAATGCATTTTGATATGTGCATCATGGGGTATAGCTTAGTGAATGTGTGAAACAATTTTCCAGTTCACTTTCAGCAAGCAAGCTATATTTGCATCACCATCTTGCATTAGTCTTACCCACACAGCAAGAAGTGTCTGAGTATTATCAGTGATACTGCACAGAGCTAACATGCAAAGCCCAGTAAAAGCAGCACCATGTTTCCTGGGCAGTGAGAAAACTCTACAACTCTTACACCCCATCAGATTTCTTTCAAGCATTTCAAGGAATTAGTTCTGAAGATGCTGGAATTACATTCAGATAACATGCATCTTTCTTTCTTGTTTCTGGTTACATGAATTATTTTTGCTATGGGATTCTTGAAGGTTACAGGTTATCAGCAAATTTTGCAGAGTGCTGTGTATCTATCAGATATTTTGGGAGGTTTATGAGGACAGCCAACCCTTGGTTTCCCATGTCATCCTCAATAGGATCTATAGTTATGGAATGCAGGTACTGGAAGACTGGAAGACACTGGAAGACAAGCTTTGCAATTATAGTTTCAAGCTAGCACAGGCAGAGAAAATAAATACCCTGTCAGAAAAAAGGAGTAGAAAATCCAACTGTGGAAAATCTGGGGAAGCAAGCATGTGGATTTGCTTGATCATAAGGTTGGGAAAGATACTGCAATGGAAATGTTTCTTTACTTAAGCTTGGCTTACAGCACTCATTTCCTCAAGATCAAGGCTTGGTGCTTCTATCTGCCTGTAGACCAATAAGAAACACTGAGAAAGGTCCTGAGTGCTCACTCTCAGTGATCAGACCACACAGGTGATGTTTTCAGCCTAATCTAGAATTCATAAGGATGGAAGATTATTTGAAGTGCTTTTAAAATCAGGCTAAGGTGTCTTTATGGACTTGGCCATAATGGAACTTGAATTGTATCTGCACCGGCCCAACCCAGCAGATGCCATGCTTTGCACATTAGAGTTAAACCTTTCGCTAGTGGAGCAGGTCTGCGTGGATCCCAAGGAGAAGATCTCACCTCAGTACTTGAGTGCAAGCTCCGTGTTGCCTGAGACAAGATCTGAAGTGCTCTCTCTAGTGGTGGCTGGGTGCTCCAAGCAGTGCAGCTCGGGATTGCTCTCCTCGGTGATGTTTCTGCCCACCAACAAAAGCTGGCTCGGTAGTTTCGGGTCTGTGTGAGACGAGGCACGAAGCCTGCTTGGCCCTTTTCCTGCTGCTGGAGCCTCACCTTAGTGACAGGACCAGCGCACTTCTCTTGGGCCAAGCTGATTGCAAAAGCAAATTATTATCCTATATCTGTGTAACTGAGAGGCCCCCAGCAAGAGACATGATCATTCTATACAAATGTAGCCAGTCCACAGTACAGGCCATTTCAGTACCCTTTTATCCTCTGCCTTTCTTCTCCTCTTTTATTACAGACACTCTTGCATAGCTGTTCTGTCTCCATCTCTGCTGCTTTCCATTCCTTCGTCTCTGGCCACATTTCAATCTACCTGTTGTGGAAAGGGACTCACCCCTCTGTGCTATCAGCAATGGAAAATTTCAAGGTGATATTTTAGAAGGGAGTAACTAAACTGTGCGTACAGCCCATTAATATCAATTATGGGTGTCAGATCAATACCAAAAGCAGTGATACTGTTTAGAAGCTTGAATTAATGTCATTATGCTGCCCACTCAGCTATGGGCGTTTTCAGAGACAATATACTATTTGCATTTTATTATAATGTATCTTTCCTGAAAATTCCCATCATGGTGGGGACATTGCCATGTCATAAGGCAACCATTCAGATAGATGATATAGAGTGCTGGGCTGACAGGAGCACCCTGCACTGGCACTGTTGTGACAAGGAGTGTCCTCAGGATGGATTTCTCTCTGCCAACTCCCTCTCCCCCCTGTCAGGCTTACGGGTTCCTTTCATGCAACAGCCTCCTCCTCGCTCTGTGCAGGTCCTGGCTTTTCTTACTGGTTTCTCTTGTGAAGCAAAGAGTGCCACCACCAGGGCAGGAAAAATGAATATGATAAAAGAATTGTGGCTTAAAAAAAAAGTATTGCAAAAACAATTACAATTAAGACATAATAACAATTGTTCCTTATTCCTCTTTTTCTTTCCAGACTCTGTGTGCTGAGGTGCCTGGGGACCTCAGACTCACCAATTCTGTCTCAGCAGTCAAAAGCGTTGGCACTCTGTTAGCTGGGCGCTCACAGGCATATTTTAAATAACCTCATCAGTCTGGATAATTCTTCCTAGTTTCTCCTTCTCAAACCTGCCAGAATTTAAAAAAAAAAAAAAAAAAAGGAAAAATTCTCAGGAGACTTTCCCCAACAAAACCAGGATAATATTATTGCCACTTACATAACATTACTGGTGAGTCTTGTTGGAAATAGCCTACACAATTCCAGCAGGATCAGGGAAGTGGCAGCCAGCTTCAAGGAGACTTACAGACCTTCACTTGTTTAGTCTGGTAAGTGAAGGCTGAGAGGGGGGTGTGATCACTGCTAAATGCATTGTGGGGTTAACATCGAGAAAGGAGAAGAACTATTTACACTTTAGAGTGATGCTAGCACACTCTCAAATGGGTATAAGCTGATCTTGAATAGACTTGGCCTTGGTTTTAGAAGAAAATACCTGCTACCTTGAAGCAGTCAAGCCTTTAATCAGAATAGTGCAGGCCAGAAAAACAAAATTAGATTAAAAAAAGTAGCACTATCCATTTTTGGAGAGAGCTGTATGTTGTAGTGCTGCCATGGCAAGAAGGTCAATTCTGTGACCCAGAAGGATCTCTCAGTCTTATTTCCATGTTCCTCACAGCCTTTGTCAAAAAAATAAATTGATAACAACATTGACACTAAAATCATCCTTCAGAGACAATCTTCAGAGTCGTCAGCCTACTGAAATGAAAGGTGGGAGATGGGGAGGGATTTCATCTTTCATATCGCTATTGATTTACTATCTCAGCTCATAACAGAGAATAACATCAGTCTGCACTCAGCTCGTATTTGAAAGTTGAAGTTTTTTCCTCTTCAAACACAGAGATTAGAAATGATTTTATTTAAAAACCAAAGCTCAGAGTCTGCAGATTTTCAAGAATCTTTGATGGGAGTATAGGAGGGACTCCTGATTCATCAGTGATTGAACTAAAGTGTATTTGAGTAGGATATCATTCCTTCATTATAAAAGATAATAGACAAAGCAGGAACACCAACAACAGCATTTCTTCTTCATTTTGTAGTACTCAAAAAGCAATGATGTTTCTCATTGAAACCTTGGATTTGACAAACAGCAGTATCAGCTTTGCAAAAAGTTTTTCTTCTGAACCACTCCTGATGAGAATTGGATATATAATTCTAAAGAGCCAGTCTCAGAGATTATGGTCTACCACTCTTCATACAATTTCTAAGGAATTTGATAAGATTGTTTTCCTGGAAGCCCAGTTTTTACCTTCCTCCTAGTATTTTTTTGCTAAACAGGACTTAAGGGTCAATTTAGGATAACAGACTCTTCTCTTTTTAATTTTTTCCTTTCATGCTACTTTAAGGGAGTCTGTCATTCAGTTGTCTTGGTTTGAAAGACAGGTGTCTGTTAAGGAAGGCAGGAGCCTCCCTTGGAATGGAAAATGCAACCCCCTTCCCTCCGAATGATTATAATTTTTGAAATTAAGGGGCTCTCAGGCACAGATATAGGGAATAGGAATAACAGTTCTTTACTAATATATATATATATAGAGAGAGAGAGGCAAACAAACAACACTAACCACGGCAGTAATAACAAACAGAACCAGGAACTCAGTGCCCGCCTTCCCTCGGCTGTTTGGGGAGGGTGCGATGGTTCCCTCGCGGCTGCAGGGGGCGCTCCGGAGCGAGCTCGGGGAGCACGCGGCAATGGCGGACGGGGAGCTCGCCTCACAAACCCCAGGGGCAGCCGATCCCGGAACAGCAGGGACGAACACACAGAATCCCGGGTGGTAGGCGAGATGTATCAA
>VZTE01000432.1:1042308-1105093 GCA_013397775.1 Eulacestoma nigropectus | reverse complement strand
GTTTGTAGTAGTGGCGAACTCTCTCCACAACGACCGCAGCTCCTCTCCCCCTCGAATGCCGGCAGGACAAGAGAGCGAGGGACCCCACCCAAACCCTTTTATCCAGTTCAAATCTCGCGACCTCTCTGCCCCACACGAGAAAACCTCAGGTAAAAAGAGGCTGGCCAGCTAGACCCCTCCCCCTGTGGCCAGGTCTTTTGTCTCTTTGGCAGCTTGTATGGGGAAAAATTCTTTGAGAGAAAAAGAAAACAAAAAGAAACCTCCTAAAACCCCAACATCAGTATTAAAAGGAAAATATTCTAGAAAAACTTGTGATTGCAATTTCTTGATAATTTTATTCAATCTGCAGAAATGTTGAGGCCTTTCATGGGATGTTCCCCATCAATTTTTCCTTTTTAATACAGCATCCCATGAGTCAGGCCTTTACATAATCCTATTTACCAATGGCTGCAAAATCGTTTATACAATGAGGAATGTAGTAAGTGCTCTCATTTGAAATCAAAATATTGAATTCCACATGTGGCTACTGTAGCAGACTACATGGTTGAACTAAAGATACCCTTTGCATTTCCGTCATCTCATGCTATTTCTTTTCCTATTTCTACATAGAAGACTGGAAGAAATAATTTTTGTTGTGTTGTAATTCAAGGCAGATGATTATGAATTAAGAAGAAAGGCTGGTTTTTCACTGAAGGAAATGAGTATTGTTTGCCTCATCAGCTCATTTTTTTTGAAAGATTAATTATTAAACTTTGTCAGTCGTATTCATAAGGGGACATCTGATACAGTTGCAATCTCATACAGTTGCAAATGATGAGTTAGAAGCACCAGCCTTCCTCTAGTTCAGTCTTATCTGAATGAGCACTGGTAAGTGAGCTGGCTAATTAGATGGTAAGCAATTGAAGTTACAGCAAAACTGGGAATTTTATCAAGACGAATCCTGAGCAGCCTTGTATCCTGTTGCTTCACACGTCAAGCAAAAGCCCTTGTCCCTGCCATGGGATGTAAGACTCTGCACAGCTGAAATGTGTATGAAAGTGGTGAATCTGTGGCAGAGGACCTGTGCCTAACCTGCAGGAACGCTGTAACCTGTGCTTAACCTGCCGTGATTCTGTGTCCTGTGCTGGAGCTACACTGCAGTCATGCATGAGGAATGTCAATCTGGCCTCTGAAGAAGATATGAATTCATAACAAGCCCACCTCCACCTGCATGTTGTTACTTTTATTGTGCAGAGTCTTTCTACATCCATACCTCAAAAGTAATCCCCCAAGCTTTGCACCTGCAGCTTCCCAGTTACACACTCACTAAAGCAAGATAGCTGATGTTCAGCAGGTATGAGGCCATCAAACCTTCAGAGCCCATCAGAAAACCTCTCCCATGTCAGTCTGGAGTGGCACTGCATCACAGCAAAATGTGTGTCTGCATTGCAATCGATAAAGCACCAGCCACACGCCCTGCCTTTCCTCTCTCCAGGCAGCTGCCATGGGAATCGGTCTCTCTTTTCTCTCTAATGCTGCTCAGTGGCCATCTCCTCTTGCCTCCAACAGGGAAAGATGCTGGGAAACAAGCCTCAGGGACTTACATATAAAAAGTTTCATACAGAGCAACTCACACACGTGAAAGAAGGTTTATTTAAATAAAACAGAAAATTAAACAAGCCATTGTCTAAATGAATCCTGAACAGATTTATTTTGGGGTCTAATGTTGCTTCCCAGCACCAAGGTAGTGGCAAAGAAACTATTAATACTTTCAAAGACATGATATGATGCAAAGTCTACATGGGAAGAAGGAGCTAAAGCCAGCAAAAATGGGCAGTCTGCAAGGAGCACACAGAATCTGATCTCTGTGCACATTCATTGGATCAAAGAAGAACTGATAATATATGTGAAATCAGTGGGACATTTCCACAGTAATAGAAAGGAATTTAACCTATCACCTACATCCTGGGCGAATGCTCCATTCATTGTATTGCTGGCTATAATGAGAACTGCCTTCCCTTTGAAAAGAAAAAAGCGCATATAACAATCTTCTTTTTGCAGTGCTTAGTCCTCACTTTTTCCTGGAGGGGACTTAGGACCAGAAGGCACAATAATCTGAGGAAAAAATTCAAATTACACCTTTATCTCACCTTAGTGTTGGTACCTCCTATTCTAGGTACCCAGGAGTTACCCAGCTCCTACCTGTGGGTAGGAAATGTCTTCGATCTGCTCATTGTCTAAAGCCAGGCACCACCACACTCAGCGTGTTCATGCCTCCTCTTTCAGCTATAGACCTCAGGTGGTGGTGAACACAGTGGGAAGACTAATGAGGAAATTTGCTCTCTAATAATTCCTATCTAATAATCTTTTTTTGTTAGAGCAGAGTATGAACAGTTTTCAGTGCACAATGCATGTGACCATTCCTGCAATAGAGATAATGAAACATAAAACACTTGCCCACCACGTGAGCACACCCCTCAACAAGCCACCAGGGCAAATCTGTCAGCTGCTTAAGGTGATAGGAATATATCATATAAAATATATCATATATATATATATAATATATCATATCTAATATCTGATGGGCCATGGAACAAAGGATGTGGAAGTCCAGCATCAGGTCTCTGCACACAAAACCATTGCCACACAGATCACAGGTGCAGCTCTGCTCTCCCCCGAAGGGAATAAGCTCTTTAATGGACTTTGCAACATTCATGACAAGCAATTATGTCCAGGTCCATGACATTAAATTCACAGACATGGCAGCACAGATCTTGGAGGCTGTCACAAATTGACACTAAATTAATTGTCCAAGACCCTGGCTTGGTACAGCAGTTGCTTTCTTTGAAAAAAACACAGTGGTGTTTTTTCTCTGCAGTCTGGATTGGAACAGCAATGCAATTGCTTTGTGTTATGAGGATTAATTGAGCCACTCAGTTACTTCGAGCCAGTGAAAGTTAAGTGGGAACCTAAAATCTGAGAATTATTCAGTTATGCAGAGCCTAAGCAAGGACTCTTTCTTTTGTCTCACCGCATTCGCTGTACCACTCTGCTGTCAAAATGTAACTCTACTTAAAATGATGACATGCCAGTATGTATGCAAACTATTAAAACAAAGTTGTTCAAGTTGCTCAAACATAGAAAAGACAGGCAGTGTCAGAGTTACAAGTTTAAATGCAGTAAGTGTGGTCTGTCTACTTTCCAACTTAATTCCTAGAACAAAATCATTTAACATCCATCACTAATAAATCTGCATAGGAGATACATGCTGGTACAACATGTGAGTCTCATGGCTAGCAAAATGTGCCTTGGAAAGAGGTACCGTCTTTTTAATGACTGAACAATCCTACAATCCTTTAAAGAAGTTTTAGTTTAGATTTTGTTTTGTGGCCTTAAAACCAAAATGAGAAGCTCAGAACTACAAGCTGTACTTCTCTTGCAAATTACTTGACGTCATAAACCAAGGCTGACATTAAAAGAGGAGATGGGACTGATACAGCTGGAATGAACACATATATGTAAAAATACATCTATATCTATAAAAATATATATATATGGGAGATGGAAACGTATATCAATATAAGATATTGAAAGAGTAATTTCTATAGAAAAATCTACTTTAAACCAAGGAGGGAGTAACATCTGCAGTAACATCTGCAGAAATGGTAAGAAACACTGCACCAGGAATTAGTCTTTCCTGTAGTACATGGGTTACTTTGATCTTCCATAGAAATACGAGACTGCAAGTCAGCCATAATTGCTTTGCCCCCTGTTTTTAACCTCATAGTTATTCTCAGCTTCCTCAGACTTTGAGAAAGTCCTAGGAAAATACTATGTTGTCTCTTCAAATTACAGTCAAGCAGCATATATGGTGTTCTGCATGACACTCTGAAGGGTTAAATCTGTCCCGTAGCTGATGTGAAGGACAAATTGGCCCAACAACCTATAACATTCCCTCCTTCCTCACGTGTGTACTGGCAAGATTGTACCTTGCCTGTGTTTCTACATGCCTCCAGTCAGCCTCAGAAAGAATCAGGTGTAGATGTAACTTTCTGGAAGTCTTGAGGGAATCAGGAAAGGGTAAAACCAAAATTAGAGCTAGATCTGCCTCCTAATGGCGTGACTGAGAGGTCATACTCTTTTATTCATCGAATGGGCATGGAAGCACACCCGGAACATAAAGAAGTTTATTTATACGAGTAAATGCTCATGTTTGTGAGTAAGGTTCTCAAAATCCTGTCTGACATTTTGATGTAAAATGAATTAGTGATTGAGCAATGAAGCAATGGTAAGAACGGAGCTGCCTGCATTTCACTGAAGCAGATGTATGATGGTACACCCAGCAATAAGTCCTACAAGCCAGTCCTAAATATAGGCTGCAAGGTGGGGACAAAACAGAATAGGAAACATGCCTGGGGTAAACAGCAGTGAGAACCAGATCTTGTAAGCTGTGGTAAGAAAAAACCTCTCTGGTGGCATATGCCTGGGAGATTGCGGGGACCAGGCATGATGTTGCACTTTCTTGGAAGCAGTTGGGATCTGATGAGACTGGGTCTAATTTGGATAACATGGAAATGTCACCACTTAAGCTGCCTTAAGGCAGCCCCAGGAGATAGGCAAAGTGATCAAGTTGTGTTTCAACTGCTATTCCCCACATATAAACCACAGACCCTGCCATGGAGATGATGCAAATAAAAACAGCGGGTTGAGCAAAAATGGCCAGAAGAAGATACTCCTGAGCCTCAGGGTATCCCCTCCAACCTCAAGCCTCCAACCTAGACACTGCACTATAAACCACAAGATGACTTAGCCCAGGGTTAGATTCAGCCCCTGGGTGAGGGCAGAGATGCCCCTGGCTTGGTGTTGGAGATGAAGCATCACCAGTCTCCTGGGTGAGCATGGGTGCAGGTGGTGATATTCCAGGCCAGTACTGAGCTGATGCCCTGCTGCAGCCAGTGTGGGACATGGTTGCAAAAGTGAAAATACCTGTCTGGGCTCATTGTTGGGCAGGAATTATTTAGTCTGTGTCACAGGTTGCACTACATCCTTGAAGAGACCGTAGCACAACTCAGACATCCCACTGATGGGGAAAGACGGTTGGTGAAGAAGCAGTTCAGAAACATGCATCAAAGCCCGTCTTTAACAAACAGGATTCCTTTTCAGCTTGTAGCTTTGCTTAGTCTGTCAGGGTATTTGTAATATTTTAGCTTCTGTTTCACTGAAAACAAGCTGTTTTCTAATATCACAGTTTTATCTTTTTTTTCTATTTTTACAGAGCACAGTGTCTCTCCATACTGCAGTCCTGTAGGGATGCTCTTCCATCCAAGATAATTAACTGCTGATTAATGATGTTACAAACTGTCTGGAATTTGTCATTGACTTCCACAGATTCCCATGAGTTTATGACTAAATTGGCCAACTTTCATTTGGTCATGGAAAGAGAGCAACATAAGAGACACAGGGAAGTTCAGCAGTGCCATTGGTATTGCTTTAGCAGGGAGACATTCAGACCTACACCCACAGTGTCAAACGGAGCTAACTGGAACCTCCGTCTTCCTCATGTCCCTGTTGTGTGATGAATTGCTGGGATCCATCCATCCATCCATCCATCTGTCCATTCATCCATCCATCCATCCATCCATCTCTCCATCCATCCATCCCTCCATCCATCCATCCAGTAATCCATCTCAATGGGATGATAAGTACTGGGATGAGTGAGTCCAGCTTCTTGTTCTGGATATGAGCCCATGGCTGATTCTCACCATACAAATAAGCCCTTGACTCCATTTTGAATGAGCTGCAAAATAAAAGCCTGAATCCAGTTGCTGTGGGTATTGGCCACTTCAGAAGTCTCTGCCTATTCCCACTGAGGGTTGCATCACTCCTCTAACCCATTGTTTGCCCTGGAGAAAAAGCCATGGTCAGCATCTCTCCAAGAGTGAGACACAACTCTAGGAGAAAATAAAAGGATTGATCCTCTTCCTCTGCTGAACATCCCAGTCACTTCAGTGAGCTTGCCCTGAACTTCAGGAAAACATCTGAGCCACTGCAGAGACCTCCACAGAACTGTCTCTCAGCTTTCCTTATTTCCTCAACAGTACTGAGCAGGGTCTCCAGTTTTCTGCAGTTACTCATCTGTGCCTGTGAGGGGAATATAGCTGCATCCTCGAGGAGGCTGAAAAAGAGAGTGTGACCTGGAAAGTCTGGGAAAGATGGACTTTTTTCTGCAAAAGGGGTCATAAAGTCATTCACAGTTTCCAAGGTGGTTGCGTGGGATGGGGTCTGCAAAGTGATCTCCAGGCAGGAAGTAGCATTCCTTTCCATTTCTGGCTGTGCCATAAATCCCTCATAGTAAATAAAGGCTTTTGTGCGTACCAGGTGTCCCGATGGCGAACTGAGGGATGCAGAAAAAAATGAAGCACTGATTAAATGATGCTTTCTGGGCATCAGGATGGTTCTATTCAGAGTTCCAACTAAGGGGAGGATGATCTTGTACCTAAAGTATTCTGAGAGATTCAGTCAAGCCCTGGCTCTTTCACAGGGAGCTGTGGGGATGCGTTTGTAATCTGGTGGGAGGCTGAGCTGAAGGCCATATATGTAGATGAAGAGAAGCTGAAGAGAGAAGATTTTTTTGATTTATCCCTGCTGGCTCAGACACACATCTTAACCCTTCCGGCATTAGCCCTCATAAACACAGAGCAGTACCTCTGTGGGAGCCCAGGAACCTCGGCGCCTGTCATCAGCTGTGCTTCCTGGCTGTTAGCACAAAGCACAGAGCTGATGGCAGACAGATCTGTGCAAACAAACAGAGGCTGCATAACTGTACCCTGGGATGGAACAAAATCCCCAAAGCTCACAGTCGTTTCCTAGGGAAAGCTGGATGCAGTCACAGGACTGCGGCCCTGGAGGAGGTTGGATTAGTGGCAGGGAGGTCCCCTCAGCAGCCCTGCCCTGGCTCCCAGCTCTGTCTAATCACCAGAGGGTGCACAGGTATGTGGGCCTGGGCAGGGTTACCTGGGTGCTGCTGTACACAAAGGCATCAGGACTGGGCACTCAGCAAAAGAAGGGAAGGAGAGGAAGCTCCTGAACTCAGAGGGCTGCAGGGAAAAGCAGCTATGCTCCCCCTGTGAGCTGGAAACAGGCTGGGGGAAGAGTGATGGGGGCAACGTGCCTCTTAGGATCCCTTCTGTATTGGCAGAAGGAAAATGCACATTTTGTTTGCCCTCCTATGCTGTCCTTCCCTGGAGGCTGCAGGTGCTGTGGTGGCCACAGGGCACCTGGATGGGGCATTTTGGAAATGAGCAGAGGAAGGACCAAAGAGGGATGTAGCCACAAGGACATTTCTGCTGAAGCAGCTGAGACCCCACCACTGAGCTACCTCATGAATGAGGCCACGGCTTTAAGCTCAGCTGTCAGAGCAGCTTCACAGCAGCCCCTTAGCCACGGAAATGTCTCAGAGAGGACACCCAGCCCACCACAAAAGCCTTTCTCTACTGAGAAGGATTTTTGAGACAAGCAGACCCCACAACTTCTTTCCAGATGCTGTTATTTCCTTGGCCATGTCTCCCCAGGTCAGCCAGGGGGGCCTGTGGGGTCCTGGTGTGGGCTGCATTGCAGCACCTTGCTCCTTCCTCACCAGGGTCAGCTGAGGCTGCCAGGCTCTCCTTTGCTGTGTGCACACAGGCAGAGATGGGAAACTAATGGACAATTACTTTCCCTGAAAAGTGGTGCTCAGCATCACTTACCAGAAGCACAGAAAGCCTTCCACATTCCACAGGGCCCCCACAACGAGGAGGGTGGTGTGGAGGGAAGGGTGACCTGTGGGAAAGGCTTGTCCCAGTGCCATCATTTTCTTAACTCACCTTGCAGTAAAGAAAACTAATGCAATAAGTTGGATAATAGAAAATATAGAAAGGACATTCCTGTATTACTCAAGTAATTGTTACACATGCTTTAGGACACGGACTTTTTTTCTTTTAATGTACAGGAGACAGTCCAACACTTAAAAACACAGCATTATAGATGAAAGTTGTTTATAAAAATAATCTTATTTTAAACAACAGTTGCACAGAAATATTCTACCATGGGTCAGCTTCCCGCAATCTAAACTCTGCTGGGAAACTAGGTTTAATTTCCTCTCCACTGCCATTTTTTTATGTGACTCTGAACAGCTTTCTTAATTGCTCCACATCTCAGTTTCCCATTCATAAGTAATTGCACTTCCTTTCCTGCAGACTTTTTTTTCTTAGTTTTTAAATTACATTCAAAAAAGCTACTCAGGATGCAAAACCTGTGTACCGCGATGTTGAGAAATTAATGCTACATTAAAATTGTTTTGATTCTGCCTCTTGAACTCCCATTTTGGACTGTCCCTGAGGCACAAATGCTTCAACAATTAAATTCTGTAGCATAATGCAGATAGAGGACAAAATTAAGGTTGCACACTAATCACCCCTTTCTTTCATCTCCAATGCATGACTTTGAAGCTTAAATAGAATTCTTTTAATGTATTGCTAAGTGTCACTTTCTGTGTAATTTAAAAAAGGTAAAAATGGAATTATTTTATGTCTGCTCTTGTCTTTTTGTGTGTGCATTCAATATACAACGTTACTGGTGAGGGCACGCTGACTTCTGGGCATTGCCACCACCTTGGCCACCTCTGCCCAGGTCTGGTCACACCACATGGTGCTTGTGCAAAGCTGCTGACAGGGCGAGGGGTCACACACCCAGAGACAGGAGGAGAGGGGACGATTGAAGAACCCAAGTCTCTTTTCCATGTTTCCACAACATCCTGTCCAGCCAGAGCTGCTTATCAGACCTGGAAGGGGCTCACAAGGCAGCTGAAGCCATCCCAGCTCACCTTCGCTCCCCTAACTTGGAGGTTCTGGCTGTGCTCTTGCTGGACGAGCTTGTCCAGTCCGTGGGTCTGGAGCTGCCCCTCCCAGCACTCCCAGCCCTTCTCTGTAGATGTGCTTTGGGGCACAAGAACAGTCAGGGATCAATTAGTCTGAAAATCCACTACTAACTTTTTCTAGGAGAAACATGAAAGGACAGAAGAGAAATTGCCATCTTCAAAATTCATAACTCAGCAAAACCTAGGTGAATTCTTATGGAAAAAGAAAATGCTTTTCCATAGCTCCAGGGATTCCTTCTGCAACATTTCAAAGGCTGGCTGCAAGCACCAGCAGTGCAGAACCTCTCAGTGACAGGAAGTATTAAATGGTCAAACAGATGGGTTAGTATTGACAGCAGTGGCAATAGCACAGTCCTGCACCAGTCTGTTTGGTGATGCTGGGATCAGTTCCCAGGTCAGCATGGGATTGCTGTGGTTCCTTGGGCTGTGTGTGTAGGTGTCACTGGGTGTCTGTGTGCTGGTGGGTGTCCCCTCTGCATCAGCCTGGTCTGCTGTGGAAACCAGAGTGCAGCGAGGTGTTTTGGCCTGATGTGCTTCCCTAGGGAGGGCTGGTGGTTCTTGCTTCAGGGGAAAAAAATATTCATTGAACTTGCAAAGTGTGGGTCAGTGTAGTGTTATGGGTGGGGTTTCTGATTTGTTTTGTTTCCATTTAGTATAAGAAGGTCCTCGTACAGCCAGTACCCACCCTGCCTGTGTTTTTTGGATTGCTTGGCAGAGATGTCACGTCAGTATCAAAAAGTAAGATGACCAGAAGGATTGAAAGCCTGCTGGTAACATCATCCAGTGGCAAGAGCATCACAGCCTGCCTGTCCTGCCGAGGAGATTGTAGGAGTCATACGGTGACCAAACTCCTATTAAAGGGGCCAGACCTGCTCCTCTCACCAAGAAAGTCAATGGTCTGAGCAGGAGCTGGTAGGGAGGGTGCAGCTGAGATGGCTCCTGTTTACTCACAATTAAAATGGAGGAAATTACCATTTCTAAAGGGCTGATTAGAGAGAGGAAAACAAGAGAAGAAATTAACAGAATGAGCAGGATGGGCCATTTAGACTCATGGAGATGCCATGTTCAGGAAACAAGTGCTTTCCATGTCACACTGGTCAATTTGAACAGATCCAAGTGCCATGGTCATTTTTCTAGGTGCCAAGCCTCTTTTTTCTTATCTTCAGATGTTTTCTGAATCTATTTGGAATTAAAACAAGGTGGGTTTGGCTGGGATAAAGTAAGTTTTATTCAAAACAGCAAGGTGGGGCTATGTTTTGGATCTGTGCTGGAAACAGTGTTGACAACCCAGAGATGTTTTAGTTACTGCTGAGCAGGCCTTACACAGAGCCAAGGCCTTTTCTGCCTCTTGTGCTGCCCCACCAGTGAGGAGTCTGGGGGTGCACAAGGAGTTGGGAGGGGACACAGCCAGGACAGCTGACCCAGGGGTGTCCCACACTGTCTGACACCACACCCAGCAGTCACAGCTGAGGGAAGGTGGAGGAAGGGGGGATGCTTGGAGTGACTGTGTTGGCCTTCCCAAGTCACCACTACAGATGATGGAGCCCTGCTGTCCTGGAGATGGCTGAACAACTGCCTGGCAAGGGGAAGTGGTGAGGGAATTCCTTGGTTTGTTTTGCTTGTGTGTGCAACTTTTGCTTTACCTGCTAAACTGTCTTTATCTCAACCCATGAGCTTTCTCACTTTTATGCCTCTGATTCTCTCCCCATCCCACTGGGGCCAGTGAATGATATGTGTGGGACGTAGCTGCTAGCTGGGATTATCCACAACATTATGTAATTCCAAGATAATTTTGTTTCCTGATATATCTTCTGTGGTGATGGTTTCATGTGAAAACATGGCCTTCCCTGAATGCTAGCAAAATCCGAATCTGAGGTTATTAACCATCAGAGAGAGGGAGGGCAATGGTAGTTCATGGCTCTGGACATAAAGGTTCACTGACCTCATCATGTAAGAAATGAAGGAGGACAGAAAAGGGAGAAATCAAGCTTCCTTGTTTCGGAGCCCATAAATCCAGAGTTATTTGCCAGCTGTTTAATTTCAGTAGCCCTGTCTCTGTTTGGTGTCCGAGGAGAGAGAGTTCATTGCATTTACTGCTGACCCCACGCTTGCCTCCTTCAGAGCAGGACTTTTTGCTGGTGATGAGAACGGCTGCAATGTTTCGGCCAGGCCAGTGGCAGCAGGAAGCCCCAAGCCCCATGAGTGGTGTGTGGTTGCAGGGAAGGTCCCTATAGTCCCTGGCCTTGGCAGGGCAGAGTTGTGCATTGTGGCAGAGCTGTGCAAACCACTCCAGGATTTACCACATGCCTGCCCGGGAATTCAAGGTGAGACAATGCTTCCCTCAATTCACATGCAACATTTAAGGCTCCAAACTCCTGTCAAGAAAGGCTTAAAAAGCTGCAGAAAAAGCCAGAAGGTGAGTGGGAGCAGGCTTTCCTCCTGGCTCCCTGACTGAATAAACTGGGAATTGTAAAAAGAAATTGTTGGTGAAACTTCCTTTGTATTTTGCCACTGAGTTCACAAGAACCCAGATCCAATCTATTGATTTCTTCTTGCTGAAAGGTAAGCACAAGCCCTTATCAGTGGGTAAACATACTGCACCCAGGATTTTGTTGACCATGGCCATAGCAAAGGATGTAGTAATCTCACATATTGGATTATTTGCAAATTGCAGCAGTGAAACTAATCTAACCTTTCAGCGGCTCTTTTAAGTGGTATTATTATTAGCCCTTGTTCAGAGGATGGCAGGCAGGCAGCCAGTAAAGCACTTAGAGTTTGCCATCATCCATCTGCTCCTCTATAGATTTGAAGACTGTAGGAATTTTCCTTTTTAGGACTTACTTGGAATATGATTAGTGGACCACTTGCCACATTGCTATACAAGCCTGTCTGTGTGCTTCAGGCAGAAGTATGTGACAGGTATTTTATCAATGAGGGACTCTCAACTGAACAGTATTTCCATTCATCCCTCTGTTTGTTTATTCATGTAGTAAAACTACCCCTGGTGTTCTCAAAACACAGATCAGGATAACAAACATTTTGTGTTGCAATAAGAGGGTTGTACAAGCAGATGCCCATAACCTTCCAGTTCTCCAGGAAATTAAGGATAAAATTAAAAGGCCTTATTTTTAAATACTTGACTGATACAGGTTTTTTCTTAATTTTCATAGCTGTAATTGCAAGAACAGCTAGTGGAGCAGTGTCTGTTATCCTTGGTTAATCATAGTCAGGGATTAATATTATGGGATGCAGAGACACAAGAAAAATTTAGCCCCTGTCACTAGACCTGTGCAGTCCAAGCAGTCAGATTATGCTGCTTTTCCTGTGATTTTAAAATGTAGCCTGGTCAGCACTGGCCTGGCAGAGCTCATTGCAGAGCTGATGTTAATGGGGCTGGGAGCACTGAGGGCAGTCCAGCCCTTCTGGTGAGGTACTGGAAGCAGAGGAACATGATTTACAGTGGACCTCAGTTCACAAGGAGGGTTCAATAAGGTAATTTCTTCCTTGAATTGCTTCAGGGTTCCCCATTCACAATTTCATAAATATGGACAAGATCAAAGGTGCAATTATGTTCAGTTATGTTAATATACAAGAATTTTCTCTTTCCAGCAATCTTTCGATACCATAGCTTTTACCTGGGCTCCCAAAAGGCCCTGCAAAGCTTCTGGGTTTCACCTGCCCTGCTCTGCTGCTTCTAGCTCCCAAAAGGTGCATTTCCAGAAGCTATTGTTTCCATTTGCTCTCTGATGAGCTTGGGAAGGGCTGGCAGCATCGTGTCTCCCAGTAAGCCTACAATATTCCTAGCAGTGTCTCTGAAATGGTCTGTGTGCCAGAAAGCTGGAACTTCTCCTTCCAAGAGGGAATTTGACCTGTGGGGAGGTGAGCTGTATAATTATGCCTCTAATTCCCTGTGCAGCCTGATTCACCCACATTATGTTCTGATGGCCATAGCACCAAATGTGGATCTTGGTTTCTAAATACAACTGCTGCTGGTGGGGCAGTGAGCTCAATCAAGAGGCAGTTCGTGCTCCAAAGACACAATACAATTTTCTAAGCCACCAGGACATGGCAGGATTTATCCAGCATGTCCCTACCAAAGGGTCTGGACAAATGGTTTCTTAGAGATGCAGATTTTTAGGCTGTAGGTAAGTCAGTTCTGCCATGAAATGCACACATAGACAGAGGGACAAAATGACTCCTCCTTAAAATTTCTGCCTTGCGGATGGGGACAATTCCTGCAGAGTGGATAGTACTTGTGCGAAGGGCAGCTGGCAAGGTGAGAATTCGGACATGGGGCCAGGTGACATGCCAGCTGACTGCTCCTGCCAGCCCTGGGTCGGTCACCCCAGCGGGACACGTGTCCCTCCGTGGAGCCTTTCCCGTGCAGCTCAGCCGGCGCCGCTGCTCTCGCCACGCTCCGTCTGCTGGGCTCTCCCAGCCCGGGACCCTCCCCAGACACACTGGGAGTGAGTGTCTGCTGACTGAATGCACCACCGAGCCTTTGAAGACCCGTTTTGTGTGTCTTTCACAGGCAAAGTCTGTCACCTAATATTTCCTTGCGGCTTTTGGTGAGATTTGAGTTGGCAGAGGCTGCAGGTTTCGAACAAACAGGGGATGGAGTACTGTGATCTGAGGGCGGCTCTACTGACTGGTTGGTGTTGCTTTGGTACACGCGCAAAACAGTGTTTGAGGAACACAGAAACTGGGAAAAAAAAAATTAAAATCCATGGCTTTGAAAGCACTGAAGCATATGTACAACTCCTATGGACTCCAACAGGCTGCAAGGACCTGCTGGATAGGGCTTCTGACTGGAGTATATATATTCCTATTAAACTTGGACAGAGGGGTAACAAACTCTTCCAGGTGCAAAAAGTGCATCTTGTGGCTCATTAAAAATGGTTTTCCCCAAGGCTCCTCTGAACATCTGCAGTCAATGCTGTCACTTTCTCCCACACAATACAATCTGTCCAAATCCTTTCCTTGAATATAAATGTATTTCTATCTGGGAGAAGGTCTCCTTCACCAGGGAAGGCCCCTCTCAGCAGGGCTTCACACCCCTCCATTTCAGTAACCTCCCTTTCCACAGCGTGGACCCTCCTCTGGCTTCTAGGAAGAACAACCTCACACCTCTTTTAGGCAGGCCCTAAAAACAGGCATCCCATCACTGGTTCCCAGACACCACTGTCACAGGTACTCTGGAAAATCTATGAGTATTTAGAAGTAGTAGCCATATCATTTTTCCTTTGTATCCTTTGTGCCTGGAGAAGACAAAAGGAAAGGAGAATAAAAGCTTTCAGAAACACTGGTGGCGATAGATCCCCTGCTTGAAATACCTGGGCAGTGGCATGTGTTTTGTTGTCTGGTTTTCAGGGGTTTTTTCAGCAAGTATTGAGCACCCGTAGCTTTCAAATCAATTTTTTCTGAAGACTTCTCAAATTGGTTGTCCAGACACACCAACCATTTTTTTTGAGCATTTAGGACATGAAGCTCAGGCAGGTTATTCTTTCTCTATATAAAACTGAAAGAACACAAGGAATAGAGGAAAAAAAAGAAACTATTTTGCATAGGAAAATGGCAATTAGCAACCATGCTTGAGAAAATGGCAGAATCTAAAAAGAAATAAAGAACTTCTTGACAAAGAAAGGCATTTTTGCAGTACCTGCTAAGATATCCAAACTACAGCATAGGCAATTAACAAAGTTATTACAACAGGTGTAAGTCTGGTTTTAAGACTGTGAAGATTTGGCATTAACAAAAACAGTGACCAAAGGTCAGATGAAGTTAACTGTAACAATATTTGGTGTTCAGACTATGTTCAGAAAGCATTATTTTCTGGCATTTTTATTTTCAAGAGGGCTTTGACTGAGCTGTGTCAGATATAGGAAAGGAGCACTGAACATGTAGAGACTTTCTTTACTAAATTATTTAGTGCTCATGAAAGGTGCCAGATGGAGAGCCCTGGGGACTCAAGCCTTCTTTTCATCTGCAAAACTGCCTTAGAATAAGAAGTGACAAATTTACCAAGCTCCTGTTATGGACAGCTCCTGTGACTGCCTGAGCCCTGGCCTGGAGCTCCTGACCCCGAGGGGGACAGGTTTGCTTTGCCACCATTCCCTGCAGCCCTGGGTGTTCCAGCTGGGATGTGCCGTGAGGCTGCCACACAGCGCGTGAGACAAGGCAGAGACCCAGCTCTCCCCAAGCTGGCAGGGCTGCAGCTTGCTCATCTTCACAAGTTCTGCTGGCAGGTGTGTTTGAACTGGTTCAAGAGTCCAGTGATAAGTAAAAAAGAAAATCACTTACTGACAGGGGTGGGGCTGGATGATTAATGCACTATTTGTTGTTATCTGTCTCCCACTTTGATGATCCTGTAAGTAATGAGCCATCCAGTCTTCTGAAACACTCCAGAGTTGTTGAGCCCAGTCAGTGTGAATGGAAAGTGCTTTGCAGATAAATAAGCTGATGGATCTCCATCCATATCGTCAAACACGTAACAAAAAATTATATAATACACAAAAAAAAGGGCTAAGGAAACCCATAGCTGCCACAAGCCAAGGCACAAATGGGTAAAAATTCTCTTTATGCAATTTTGTTCCAAGACAGAAGGCAAAGCTGTTCAGTTTGAGGTGAGCTTATTACCATGAGTGCAGCAAAAGTCTGAACTGCAGCCGTTCACCATGGCTTAATTCATTGCTGCAAATGGCAACCAGACATCTCAAACGGGATCTGAGTCCACCTAAAGCAAAGGTTGCTCCCTTCGAGCCGGAGTGGGATCACACTAGCTGGTAAACAATGGACTGTACAAATAGGGAAGAAGGACAACACTTAGAAGTGCTGACAAAGCTCTCATCATAACTTAGGGGTGTAAAAAAGGAATAAGAGATAAGGAGCCCCCAGCCCACAAAAGGTGTGTCCATGACTGATACATGGGGCTATGCCCAGGGCCTCAAGAGGAATGTTTCCTTCTCCATCAGAAGAAAACTGATTGCAGAAACAAACTTACAGAAGGTCCTCATAGGAAACCACATCAGCTACACAGTGCTGTCTGATTGTAGACCTGTCAGGTGCAGGTAAAAGCTTCATCAAGTTGCCTCTGTCAGAGACCACAGAAGGGGAGGAGGGCTGTGTGTGCCAGCAGGCTCCATGCCAGACTACAAGTAATAAAAGAAGTTTCTGCAGCCCCTGGAGAGGGAATGAGTAGAGGGTCTGGCTCTGATGCAATCCAGACCTTGTCTGTGCTCTTCCAGAAGTTTTGGGACACCTGCAAGACAAACCTTCTTGCTGGACTGTAACTCCAGCCCATTCCTCTGGAGACTGGCTGGTGCACATCAGGCTGGCTTTTAGCACTGAACCAGTGCCACAGTGTGGATGAATGGGACCAGCTCTGCTCTCAAGGACAAGGGGAGGAAGAAGCAAGAGTTTGGCTGTCCTGCCTCTGAGCACAGGAAGAGCCAGCTCTGGAGAAGGAAGCACTGGGAGAGGATGGTATGAGGGAGGGGGGAGCCATCTTCCAGATGTACACATACCTGATCTTGTGGAAACACCAGCCAGCTCCAAGGAAGCAAGCCCCAGAGGGGTCGTTTTTCACAGCAGCTCTGAATGAATGATCCCAAAGAGACCCAGACAGCTGGATATGTCATTCTGTGGATCTGAGACATGATATCTTAACTGAATGAAATTACACACTGAGGCCTGAGAATTAAAAAGAAAGAAAGGTCTCCCTGACAATTTTGGTAGCTTTCCACTCCAGTCTGCCCCTGTCCTGGGGAGCCCCAGATTGGACACCGGTGCAGTTTCACAAGTCTTCATGGAGAAGAAGCTCATGTATTCATATGAGCTTCATATTCATATTATACTCATAGCTACAGCTAATACGGAGTTTTCTGAGGAGTGGCTGGAGTCAGAAAATGCTGGCACTCACTGGAGACAAAACTATGGATCTTCAAGATTCCTGTCTCTGCAGCGTGACATCTTATCTTGACCCAAATTTGGTCATCAGAAACTGTGTACAAAGAGGAAAAAGGAAAAAACCCCAAACAGTATAACCAGGAGGCTGTGGAGGTTAGGTGATGTTTCGGTGCTCTGAAGGGTTCTGCAGAAGCTCTGATGCCAGTGAAGCGTTTCCCATGGGAAGCTGGAAGGTGTGAGAGCCAAAGCACCTCTAATGCTCAGAGCCCAGTGGAGCAGGCAGGCAATCAGGGATGTCAGTGAGAGCCAGGCTGCAAGCACAGCTTCAATGCAATATCAAAACCTTCAGCACAAGATTCCCAGCAAATACAAAGGAACAGGCTAAGTAATCTCCTATCACAGAAACATCTAAGATTCAAATTAACCTCCCTAGTCCTTAAATTTCATTGCTTCACATGGGGCTAGTGTATCTCAGGTTAATTGTGTGGACCTCTGATAATTGGCCCAAATACAGCACAAGGCGATTTTCATGCTAAGCCAACATCAATAACGTGCATCAAAGGCTGCCCTGAATTCTCCTCCTTGGTTGCTCAGTCATCTTTGATCTAAAAAATGAAAAGACTAAGGGATTTTGTTGTTATTTTTGTTCCTTCCCCCCATCACAGGATTGAGGTTGCTGAAAATATAAACAGAGAAAAGGTGGCAAAACATTAAAAAAAATTGTAAGGACAAGCAGGAATGATGAAGTGAAGTAAACAGAAAGAAATAGGCTTAGAAAAGAAAAAAGAGCTGCTGATAGGAGAAAGAGAAATGCTGTTGATATGGGATATGACAGTGAATGAGGTGATGAAGAAAAGCCTGGGCAAGGTATGATGGATGAGAAAAAGGGATCAGCCCATGACTTCTGTAGGATATGAGAATCAGATCCTGTCTTCTTAAGCCACCCATGTGCTGGCCATCTGACCTTGCTGTGATCTGCTTCAGAAGCCACCAGGAAGCCACTAAGACCTGCAGCACATATGCATTGTGCATTTGAGCCTCATTGGGAATAATAATTATCTGGGAACAAGATGTTCCTATGTGACCTTTGTACCACTTGTATAAAAAGCAAAGGGGACCCACACCACCCCCTCTGCTGGCTGCACAGGAGGGCAGGAGCTGCTCCATCCACCAAGCTTGAGGGAGTAAACCGAGGCTCTCGTGGGCAAAAGAAGGAAACCAAGAGAGCCAGAGAGAGGAATTTGTAGAGGGAGGTGAGATGCAGAAAAGAAAGGACATGTGGAATTTTGGGGATTTGGGTATTTAAAGTCTCTGTTCTAAGATTGTATTGGGAACTCAATTCTCCCAACAGTCCCAAGTGCTTCCTCTTGGCAGCTCCACAAAAAGAACAACTCCCTTTTAGCAGCACTGAGACCGAGTAGAGTTGAGTCCCAAGGCTACAAAAGCCTGGCTCCAGGAAGGGTTGTTCACAAGCTTCCTATTCAGACTTGAGCTTAAGGCCCATTAATTACAGAAGGACATATCCCCAGCGTGGAAATCTGGATGAACTCAGAAAACGCACGAGGACACTCAGACCTTAATCCCCCAGCATGGCTTCACTCCCAATTTACAGCCCCAGGAAATCTGTTTCCAAGAAAGTGCCTCTTCCTTATCCTGTGCTATTATCCTCTCTCCTCCCAGCATTCTTGCATTCACCTCCACAGAATGCAGGTTTGGGGAATGAAGCCCAGCAAAGGATTTCAGAAAACAAAAAAAAAAATTCAGGAGAGATGGATTCATGACCTTGTAAAGTGCAGCGTTTTCTTGTTTGATGCTGAGCTGACTTCTTAAAGGGGGTAAAAAATTAGCTCCTGAAGAAATACTGTATTTCAAATCAGCTCCAAATGCACGTAGTTCACTGACCCTTCATTTTCCATCTTGGCCACTAAACTGGAAAATTTGCCATTTGTACAGCTCTAATGGTGAATAGTTTGTGCTCTTGGTTATAAACATGATTTCAAAAGTATGCAAACAAAATCAAGGAGAAATAAAAACCAGGAACATGCAACAAGCAAAAAAAACAAAAAAAAAGAGAGAGGAAGATAATTCCTGAAGATATATTTGAGCTAGTTTGATAATAATGTCCAAAAATATTTGTTGTATTCAAATAAATCCTTACCAAACATTTCTTCTGCTCTGTATCTAAATCCAATACTGATCACAAATACATTTCAAAAAATTGTCGACGTGAATCATAAGCTAAAGAGATTCCATGCTTTTTATTACAAATTAAAATTATAAAGCAAAAAGAGAAAATTTTGTTAGGTGTGAAAATGTGTTTGTCTGGGCATCTGATGCGGGAGAGCATCAGGCAGCATCACCAAGGTAAACAGATGAAATATGAAACCCCTCATGCATCCTTGCCAGGAAAACAGCAGGTATGTTTGACATGCTAAAAATGTGCTTATGTTGACTTTTAATTGGAATCGTTAGAACAAACGTCCTTAGCAAACACAGCTTTGCCTCCCCACCTTTTGTTGCTGTGCTTTTCCAGTCTCCCCAGTGGGCTCCCTCATTGCAGGCTGTACCTGACCCTCGCCTGTGCTGCTGGCAGGGCTCTCACCAGCCCTCTGGAGCACCACACTTACACAGAAACCACTATCAATTCCCCTGCAAAGCCGGATAATGGGATGCACTCTCCCTTCTTCCTGTTACAGCCTTCCAAGGGCCAAATCCTCCCTCCATTTACTGTCCAGAAAATCCCATCCACCCAGGGATGCTGTGCTGCCTTTTCACTAATGCAACTGAAGGCTAATTTTGGCCCTAAGTTATTTGCAAACTCGAATATTAACTTAATGTAGGACATTTTCTGAGCTCAGTTCCTCTCCACAGTATGTATCAACTTACTGAAAGCGAGGGCATCTCTCTGAGCTTCCCGTATCACAGGGAGATGTTCAGGGCATGGGCTGGGAGTTTCCATTTTGCCAGTTATGGCTGTGGTGGCAGATGGATGAGACTGACTTTCACTTACATCCATTACTGCGTTGCAAGTTTTGTTCGGTGTGGAATATTTCATATAATGGGCCTCTTCTGTAGCATTTGGCAATCAATCCTTCGTAATTTGAAGTTCCCTTTCCTCATTGAACTGCTCTCCTCCCGGTGGAGCTGGTTTGCATGTTGATTTGGAATAGAATGAAAACTCAGTGAACTACAAAAGCCTGTTGCAGAGATTTTTGGCGGTGTATGACCAATGTTCTCTTTATTCCCGGCCCATTATTTTCTTCAGCATCTGCTCAGCTGATTAGTTTTAATGAGCAGTAGCTCCACCAGTGCATGAGGGAATTCACAGCTCAGTAGGTAGGGGAAAAGAAAATGAGCAGTGGAAAATGACTCTGTGCAGGTAACTGTCCCCAGAACAGGCACCTTTATATGCCCATCAAACGTGAGGCAGGAGCAAACATCCTGCTCGTACACTGCAACCCCTGAGAAACTCCTCTTTACTGGGTGGTTCCCACTGGAAGAGGCTCTTTGAGATCCAAAACCACAGGGAGCTATTACAGATACACAGGGAAAAGCAAAGTTATGTCTTGGAGCTGTTGTATCTCCAGGTGCACGTAAGCCACGACAGGTTATTTCCCTACAAAATGCCATACCATGCTACGCATGATCAGAGGAGGAAGACTCCACGCTTGGATTTTGTGTTTTGCATTTTTCCACTGGTTTGCATGTTTGCCCAGGGTTTTTCCATAGGACCAGCTTTCCCCTCCTGCCTTGTGCCTGCTGAGCAGGGAGTGCAATGAACAGAAACCAAACCACAGCAGTGGGAGAACCAGCCCTGCAAACACTGCTTGCTGGCTGAGCCTCCTGCTTCAGCCCCAGTGTTTGCTCCAATTTTCATGCCTGGAACACACAAAAACCTCCAGGGTGTTGGGTTCCTAGAGGTGGCTGGACAGCACCCTTCCACAGGTCTGCGTGCTGGCTGCACATCTGAGGTACAGAAATGTCAGGGTAAAACCAGTCGAAACAGGAGCAAACCTGGTCTGGTGTCCATCATTCCGTAGAACAATTTTCCTCTCTCCATCACTGCAGAAGTCATTTCAGCAGAAGTTTGAAGATGCCAAAGGCTGTTGAAAAAAACTGTTGTGGAAATGGTAACAGTCAGGTGGGAATCGTTTATTTTCTGTAACCAGACAGTACCAATGATACAAGCCCTGCTAACGGAACCACATCAGCAAAAACACATGAAAGTGACCTCTTTTCTTATCTCTTTTGGCTTTTCAAACTGAGATGAGAGTTACTCAGCAAACCCTACTTTCATCTCCCCACAGAGGAAACCCTGCACTTTTATCACATGGTGACTGTGTGTTTTGGGTAAGTAACCCCCAGAAATGAGTGAGGCAGAGGCTGTGACTGGCAAACATGCCAGACACAGGCCGACCCACTGGGTCTCACAGCCCTCAGCAGCAGCGTGGTCCCTCTGCCACGCAGGGATGCTGTGTGCCACAAGTTCCCTCAGGACAGATCTGAGGGATGGGGCTTGCATGGAGGGCTGTGGGACTGCAGGAGAGGCACTGCAGGAGGGGCACGGCAGCGGTGCTGAGCACCAGCATCACCTGTGCTTATCTCACCATGTAGAGGACACTGCAATCAGACCCTGGGGTCTCCTTACCCTCCCGTGAGCTCCAGACCTCCCTCAGCTTTGTCTCTCTCCTTGTGGAGAAAAAAGAGGAGGAAGGCGCCTGGCTGTGCTCCTGCACTGTGCAAGAGGCTGGGGCTGTCTCAGCGAGCCTGGACACATCCTGCTGGGCAGCAGGACCAGCTTTGGCATTCTCCTCTGCATCTGTCCCAGGTGCTATAGGAAACAAACCATTCCTCCTTTTCCTTCCTGTGTGCATCTCTCCTCTCTAGGCTGGTGAGAGCATTATGCAATATCATGGCATATTTGTCATATTAGCAAGGTATAGTTGACAAAATAAAGGTGTATTTTATCGTCCTGACCTGAAAGAAAGGCCATTCTCCAATGCACTCATTGTCAAGGCTGTTGGACGAGTAGGCTCTGATGCCTTAGGTTCTAGCTTTTATATTTTTAAATCCTGTACTGCCTAGTGTGGAACTCTTGTAGCCTGTTAGCTGCTGCTCTCTTATGCCAGATAGACATAACAAAGCCTCTCCGAGCTTGTTGTTCAAGGACACTTAGGCTGTCCTAGGCCCAAAAGCTGTAAACTAGGGCCTCTATAGAGGTGGAGAAATTCAAGAAATTACATCATTAGCTAAAGTTTTAATTGGCAAATTTATGCTGATATGCAAATGAACCAAACCTATAAAAGTGTGAAGATCTCTTGCCTCGTCGTCCAGCTTGGATGTAGCCTTTGGCTCCCCAGGGTGTACCTTTGAAAGCCTTTCAAATAAATATCTACCTTTATTCTCTTATTATATGTTTTAGGTGGCCGCCCTCAGGCATCAGCTCCACCACTGGGATGCCTCTCACCATCGATCCTATTGCTGCCTGAAAAAATGCCAAGAGAAAAGATCCGCCGTATGTATGGTCAGACTGCGCTGCACAGAGCCCATATGGAGTCTATCTTTAGGCTTTAAAGAGAAGAAACAGTGACGGTTGCTCAGAGATACAGATTTTCCTCCCCTTCCCATCTCGCACAGAAGGAGCTCCCAACATAAGGGTGATGAAGTACACAGAGTAGAGAAGCCCTTTTGGGCCACCAGCACCCCCTTGCTCTGCCAACACCCCCCTTGGTCTCTGAAACCATGAAGGTGATAAACACCTGGAAAGGTTTCTTGGTGTCCCCTCAGGCCTGTGTGAATGAGCTGTCAACTGCGGCAGGGTCAGGCTGGGTTGGGCTGCTGAGAGCTACCTCCCCTCTCTGGGGAATGCCACCACCAGGACTGCTGGCATGGCATGGATTGCAGCTCATCCCAAACCCTCATCTATTAATTTAAGTTAAACACTTTTCTACTTGAATATTTTCAGCAGAGGGTTTAACAGGCAGGCTTTGGGAGCCGAGTGGGCAGGTGGAGCAGTGGCAGGTACCACTCTGTGGAGGTGGCTATCTGCTGCAATGGTGTGCGAGAGATGGAGGGACAGGCTGGGATCTCCTGTGCCCTGGGGCAGCTCCTGCCAAGCCAACAGCCTCTCTGTGCCCCAGCTGCCACTGTGAATTGTGCTGGAAGTGCTCCCCTCGCTTCCTAAAAACTGGTCAGAGCAGCAGAGCTGTGGTATCACACCATGCCAGAGGGAAGCCCACAGAAACCCTCTTCGCTTCCTTTTATCCCCTTTCCTCAGCAAACATACACTAGTTCTTCAGATTGCATTTCTCTAGCTGTCTTGAGTGCACAGTTTTACTACAAACCACTATGATGTCTTTTGTGTGCTAGAGATGCCACAGCTGAGTTAGGACGGAGCCCTAGGCTAACACACAGGGCTGGGGGAAGCCTTGGTTTTCCAGGACTATGCTCATCCTTCGGCATGGTGCCTGGGAAACACTTGCACAGTATCACGAAACAATCTCAGAAGTTACCAGTTCCATAGGCAGTACAAACCAAGGCAGCCTGTGCCACCCTCCTTCATGTTTCCACCTTATTAGGAGCCCCCTTAGGTGAGGATGAAGGAATTAAGTTTCTACCCTAAAGAGCTTCAAGCTGAAGGAAAAGGATAGGGCAGAAATGTGCAAATGTTCTATTAACCAAAATATTTCATGGAGCAGTCTATGACCAGCCAAGCCTTGGTTTATTCTGACAAGCAGTAAGAGGACCTGGCGACGCTTGGACTCCAGAAATTTTAGGAAGTATGGGCACCTCTCCCACAGAATGATCTCATGGGACAGACATGCTGTTAGTTGTTCTCCTGCAGAGATTTTGAAGTAGTGGGTACTTTTAAAGCCATACAGAAATAGTATCAGAGGCAAAATGGAAGTTTCCTATCCATGAGACCCTTAGACACATTCGTTAAGGAACAGAGCAGAGTGCTCAGCAGCTGTTTAAGGCCAACAGCACTGAACACAAACACCTTTTGCCTGAAACTGGTTGTTTCCACCGGAGAAGTGATAAGTCTCATTCCCTCCAAGTAGGGATCATTTCCTGTGCCTGTCCTACATCTTTGTGTTTATGGACATATATTCCTGACGTCTTCCAAATGTTATCCTTGGTAAAACATACAATGATTTGTTCAGCCTCCTGAAAGTTTGCTGACATTACACAGAAACAGCAGCCTGGATGCCCCTTGCAAACATTTTGCTCTGATTTGTTCAGTTGCTCTTTATTCACAGTCTGTGACAAACATTTTTGGGTTTACATGTTATTTGGGAAATAAACCTCACTGCCATCAAGGTATGTGTTACTTGCTGAGCAACCCTTACAAACCCATTCCAGCCAATGGGTTACTTGTTCACCTGAAAACCTGTGTATGAGTGTGTATCATCTGTTAAGCAGTTTCTGAGGTTTGTTTTCAGAAAGACAACAGTCCTTGAGTTAACCAAATTCTAATTCAGCCATCAGGCCTCACTGCAGAAGTGTCAACTGTCTAAATATAAAGAAGAATTTGGGTCCAACAGACACCTCTTCCTTGGTACTGTCCTTCCATTCATCTCCCCTAGGGCCAGGAGAAGGAGCTGGGCTTTGCAGTGGCTCCTGAGGGTCAGCAGCATGGGCCTTTACAGGCCGGGAATGAAGAACTGTGCATCAGACCATGAACGAAACTGAGCTGCTAAATTAACTCCAGGATGCAAATATCAGCATCCTGACATTGCAAGGTAGTGCAGGCAATGACCAGTGTTGTGGTGGGTCTGCACAGAGTTTCAGCACGGCTGGGACCAGGACATCACTCCTTCCCAGGTGCTGCTGCAGCGTGAGGTGAGACAAGGCAGTGCTGTGTTTGGCAGCTTCCCTCAGCAATCAGAGCTCCCATGGCAGGATGTGGTCAGGAGATTTGACAGTTGTTCTCTCCACTCAGGAAATGCTGACCTGTTGAAAACAAAGTTTTGTTGAAAAAACAGAGCTTTTCTTGAAAAACTGTGCATAAGAGATGAAAATGAGAAGACAATAAACCCAGCGTGAGCTCTTCCACAAATTAAGCATCCTGACCACTGGAGTATCCACTGGCTCTTTTGGTGTCCATTTTACTGCCAGCATATGAGAGATCCCTTTTCCTGCGTAGAAAACAGAATAAAATTCTTAACTCAAAAAGTGTGGCAGACTGTGAAAACCCTTTTCAGTGCAGTTTCATTTGAATGTAAGAAATTTAGTTTCTCTCCATTACCCACAAATGTCAGATAATTTCATCCTAGTAAGGGATCTGCTGAGGAGATGAACTGGATGAAAAATAAAAAGGAAGAATATTTTAAGTCTTATTTGTCGATTAAATAACTGCTTACATCATGCGTGCTAATTACAGACGTTTCAAAAATCTGACGAAGAACTAACGAATTAGTTCAACAGGAGTTGCTGCCGGCTGCCATCTGCCCCTCGCCCTTCAGCCATCGAAGAGCGGCAGCTGGGGGTGCAGGGGGAGCTGGTTCGGTTGGTTTCTGCTTTTCCTCATCCCAGAGCAAACCCGGCGTTAAACCCACCGAGCCTTTCCCACGGGGACTCCTCCTCAGCCAGGGACAGGAGCAAACATCCCAAGGGCCTCCCGGCCGGCTCACGCGGTGCTCCCGCTCACATGCTCCTTTCTCCTCCCGACAAAGGCAGTCTGGGAACCGGGGCATCCCGGCGGGGTGTAATCCTCCGTGCGGCAGCCCTGGTGCCTCCCAGACAGTGCTTCCCTGGCAGAGAGAACAAACATGTGATGAGGCATCCGCCTGTGCGCCCCACGAAAGTGCCCCTACCCTCAGGGAGTTTAATGAGAAATCCTCGGAGCCTGTTAAGAGCTGGTGTTTCCTGGTTTGCGATGCGGCTCCATCACCACCACCAGGCAAATCGCACCCTGTACAGGCACTGGGCGGGGGGACAAGATTTTCAAAGGAAAGGGATGCTGAGGGCGGGCAGGCAGCCTTGCCACGAGGGAAGAAGCAAGTCCTCCATCACATAAAGTCATTTCCCAAAATGCAGAAACCACAGCTGCCCGCCTTATGTCCAGAGCAGACGGGGATGCCGCTTGGGCGCGGTGCCTGCCCAGGAGAAGGTAGGGTTCGCATTGTGTTACCTCTGAGACGCAACATCGAACTATTAAACTTCAATAGCACTAAAGAGGCTGGGGCATGAAACTCTTGATGAGCGCTCGTAATGGGCAAAGCGTAAAAGCCTTTCAAGCCGGATTTATTTCTGCACCCCTGGATAGCTGCTGAGACAGGTCAGGGTTGCACGGCTCCACCGTCCTTCCTTCTGCCCTCTAGTGCCGGAGAGAAAAATTAAATGTAAGGAAAGGAGCCTGCAATTTTGTTCTTGAAATGCACAGGACAAATAGAAGAGGTGGGAGAAAACACCGTTTGTAACTCTATGCTTCGATGCCGGTGTAGGTAAAGCATGCCAGGAAAAGTGGTGCCACAGGAGCCACTGTCAGCAGGGTTTGTGGTGCCTTTTAGGAGCCAGATGTGATGCTGCAGAGGGCGAGCTGGGGACACCGTGGTATTGCTTCTGCTGTTGAACTGGACCCAGGCCTGCCAAAAGCAATGGAGACTCACGGGTAAGGCAGGAGCTCACGGCTTCGTCCTGCAGGTTGGGACAGGTGTATCTCTGCCAAAGATGTGCCTGCTCCAGTCTCACTGCTTCCTTTAGATTAAAACCTGACAAAGCTTTGAGACAAAATGTTTACACTGGGGAAGTGCCTGCTGTTGAACACTTCGAAATTCATTTAATTCTCACTTGCTCTTAATCTCTGCCTCTGAGCACCACCTCGTCAGGCTGAGTCAGACCTGTTACTCTGACAGCTCTCTCCCAAAATTGTGATGGGAAAGGCAGCTGAGCCAGGGAGCGCTCCCAGGGCCAGCGTTTGCTTCTATGTGCACCTGTACTTGACAGCATTTTGCTCAACAAAGTGTAAGGGAAAAGCCACGCTGCCATAATTTCAGCAGCTTCTGTAAAACAGAGGAGCTGTCACCTGCTTTTTGAGCTGACAAAAGTAGGTGAGAGCTCCAGGACATCCCAGGTATAAACAGGAGTGGGAGATGATGTGAAAGGGAGATGAAGGACTTGTCCAGTTTCAACAGGGCCGACTGATGTTGCCCGAGGATGATGCTGAAATCCCGGTAAACCGGTGTGTAGGGCTGGGAATCAGCTGCCCCTAGGTGACCAGTGCCGAGCCAGCCTAATGAGGACTAACAGGGCTGCGCAACTTGGCCACCAAATGGGCAAGAGGCCCACATGAGGACAGGCAGAGCTTTCCGAGCCGTGGAGCAGTGTCACACTGGCCTTGCCTCCCATCAGACTGCAGTTTCGAAAGTCTAATGTCCTTCCTTGAGGCAACTCTCCGGATGGGGGTTCCTGACCAACTGCTCAGCCCTCTGAAAAGACATTGCCTTGGGCTCCCCTGGAATTGCCATGGGCACCAACAACATCCTGAAAATGCCATGCTACCCACAGTTCCCCCCCTCTCCCTTTTCCTCCTCTGTACAGTCACAGAGGAAGCAATTAAGAAAAGTGATTAGAAGTAAGTCTTCCCTCTTGCCTTTTTTGCCTGACAAAACAAAGAGTTTTAAGCCACATCCTCCCTTTGAGGAAGCATGTTATGATTATGTACATTTTGCCTAACTACACAATTTCAAAATGCTTGTTCTTGTTTCTGATCTACTTCTCTTGTGCCTCCAAGTCAGGATTTTTCAGAACTTTGACATGAATTTTTCAGCGTGTTAGCCTCTGGACTCCATGCACTGCAAGGTGATGAGCTGTTCAGTGCCACACAGAAGGAAAAACTGGTTTGAATTTCTGCTTCTCTCAGTCTGTTTATCTGTTCAATAAGTTCCTCATATCTGTCTACAAACAGGATTCCTGCCCATACAGGACACAAGCAGTGCAAGGTGCCAGGAAAGTTCACCAGGAAAGCCACTGCCATTTTGCGGTACCCTGCCAAAAACAGGATCCAGGGGGATCTGCAGCTGAGGGGATGCAGGGGAGGACAGCAGTGCAGCTTCAGATAAGATCCAAGGAGTGGGATATGATGTTGCTACTGAAGAAAAGATAACAGGACAAATTCCACATCTTAATCAGGGTCTGCTGTGGCCTTTCCTCTGAAATCAAAATCAGGGTTTCAGGAGGACATTAGTTTTCTTTTCTTTTTCTTCTGCTCCCTACTGTTCTCAGGGACTTAAAATCTGACATAGACTCTGTAGGAAGAAACTATGGTAAATAGAAACTTCTTATTTCTTATATCTACCAGCTGCTGCAGGCTGGTAGAGGAGGGCATTCCAGGGAAGTTACGGCCCCCACAAAGCGTGCTGTAAGCACAGTAGACGCCCATTGCTCCCTCTTCCAGCTAGCCGTGGGAAGCCCCAGCCTTCTTTTACAGTTTCAGGTTGTGAAAATCATCATAATTCCCCAGTTAAATGCCAAGACCTGAACTCCCTTGAAAACATAGCACAAACAAGGTACAGGGAGGGCTCTCTGAAGGTCGTGACCCAGGGGTTAAAGACTGGAAGAGGACACAGAAGCTTGTACAGGCAAGCTTGGATGGAAAAGCTGAGGGAGAGCACTTCTGAGGTTCATCTTTGCCCATCAGAGGTTGAAATTCAGCTTCACTTCAGTCACTCCTGTGCTGCAGTAAGACCTTACATACTCTTTATCAATAAACAGGGTAGGATCACAGAAAATAAGCTTCCCAACATAATTTTCTCCCTTTAGGAAGCAGTTCTCAGGATGGTTGGACAACTCCCGTGTCCCATGAAGAGCATAACAGGTACACACACACACACACACACACGTGTGTGCTCCTTACACTCACAGCTGCACAAGAACATTTCAGAAATGCTTCAGGCTGCTGCTTTTGACACTGGAGGATGCTGAGATGTTAAGTCAGTGTTCTGTTTCCTTCCCATGAGATGGAGTCTCAGCTTCACCAATGCTGTGCCAAGTCCACAGGCAGGACAGCTGCCTGCACTGACCCCAGCCCTGCAGTGCCAGTTCCCATTCATCACTCATCTGTGTGGCCAAAGGAGTGCCACAGCAGCCTGAGACTGGTGCCCTTCCCCTCAGTAAGCTGCTATATTCTAATGCCATCTCAGCCTGAAATAATGCTGAAGTCTCTGACCTGCTACTAGTTAAAGCCTTTTTTATTTTATTTAAGAAACAATCCAAGCCTCTTCTGGTTAATGTCTTAGAGCAGCTCAGGAGAGCAGTGATGGAAGTCACAAGCTTTGCCTTCATGTCACACAGGCAATTAAAAGAGAGAAGAGAAGCTCCCTTCTCCCTCACCTACCACTCAATGTCCCTCAGTCCAGAGATAATGCGCCACTTCATTGCACTTTAGTGAAGATGAGGCATCCATCTCTCCTGACACTGCTCAGTAAGAGAAGGACCCAGGGGCTTCATGGGGAGGAAGACAGCACCAGAAACAGCTTGCTGAAAACTCTGCATGGCTGTGCCTCAGGTTGCATGGCCAGCAGGAGCTGGGGGAGGGATGAAGGAGCAGAACCACCCAACCACACATTGGCTGGAATCATCGGGGTCAGCCAGAGCAGTTTCTCATTGCTGTGTATTATTAGATTTGAGTATCTCCAAGGATGAAGCCTCCACAACCTCTGGGGAACTTGATCCAGTGCTTGACCCTCCTCACCACAGACAGCTTTTTCTTATGTTTCAATGTACTTTCGATGTGCTTTGGCTTGAGTCCATTGCCTTTCATCCATTCTCTGGATATCTTGAGGAGATAATGGCTCTGTCTTCTCTCATTACACCCCCCAGCACATATTTTACACACACAGAAGATCCTTCTGCAATTTCTCTTCTCCAGGCTGGAGAGTCCCAGCTCAGCACTAGAGAAAAGATTCAGCAGGAATGATATAGGAGATGGATGAAGAGCCAGTGACAACTCCATGAGCAGGGTGAAGAGGACCTCATCAAAAGCAGGTCCCACTAAGCAGCTGCTGGTCTCACTGGTGGCACAAACCCCACAGCCCAAACACAGCCTCTTCCTGGCCCAGCCCAGCCCAGTCTGCTCCAGTGGGGGCCCATAGGCACTGGGGCTGAATTGTCCCAGGTGGGTGATGTACTGAACCCATGTTTGACATGCAAAGAAAGGAAGGGAGATGTTGGTGGATGTGCTTTTCTTACAGAGATGACACTTGTATTTGTCTTACAGCAACAGGGTCCTCTAGGGTTTTATTTTATGTTTTATCCTCTTTCACTTCTCATGTTTGTGTTTGCAGCAACCATACTACAGTTGCTGTGTGCGAATATGTCACCTGTCAGTGTTGCTTCTCCAGACAAGCCTTCCTGTCCCAAGCTGAGCGTGCCACATGTGCCCAAGCCCCATGTCATGCCCTCTGCTACAGCTCATGGTGAGGTGTTTGAGTGCACTGCCAGTCCGAGCTGCACCACAGGACCAGGCTGCCACAGCCTGTGTTTGCTCACAGCAGGAGTGGTGAGTACTGGAGGGGTCTGTCACGACCCATGGAGGTAGATCCCCTCTTCCACTGCTTCCACCACTCTGTACTGTCCTCGGTCAGGCCCTGCCTGTGACCTCTTCCTACCCAAGCCAGCTCAGCTGCCTGCCTGCCCCTGCTCTGCAGCAGAGATGCTCCCTTCATCCGGCACAGTTCTGCTGACCTGTGCCAGGTGTGTTGAATTAAACCCACTCTGCCATTCATTGCCGCTGGTGTAGATTCGGGACCAGGCCAAATCTCTGTTTCGCAGCTTGGCACCCAGAGGAGCTGTTCGCTGCGGGTGCACTGGTCCCTGAAATTCCAGCAGTGGGGCCTGATGCCTGCTCCATGGCTCCTCTGTGCTCCCTGCCATGCAAAACCCCCCTGCAGCCTGGTCCCTGGTGACTCAGATGCTTCAGAGGCAGCGCAGTGCATCAGCTGCTGCAGAGCAGCGCTGACAGACGCCAGGGAGAGGAACAGCCGAGAGGAGCCGAGGTCCAGCCAGAAACTCCCGACATGAGAAGTGTTTATTTTTAGAGTGTCGTAGCACTGAGGAGATGGAATGAACCGCTTCCCTCTCGTCACTCTGACGCCATCACCCGCCGCCCACGCACCCACTAAGTGGGTTATCACAGCCCATCAGGCTCCCAGGGAGAGGGAAAGGACACAAAAAGGTCACTTCTCCTGCCAATAAACAGCGGAATACGTACAGTGTTGTGGTATTTATTAATGGACTTGGGTTTAAAGTGCTGAAGGTGTCTTGGGCAAGACACCACCTCTCCTGCTGCACAGATCTTGAGGATCAGCTGTAAGTCACCAGCCTCCCAAATCCATGGGAAAACCAGATCTACAGCATTACAGAGGGCTTTCCTGTGTCTCAGCTGATAAGCCACTCCCCGTATCCTTGATTCTTCCCTGACTTGTCAGTATTCTTTCTTTTCAGTTAGACACTGCTAAAATCACTGGGATCCCAGCTACCAACCCCCTTCTCAGATGCCTTTTCTGTCATTTTAATTTTCTCACCTGACATGTCAAAATTCGCACTTGTCTGAGATGTTTGCGTCCTTTGTGCCACAGTGTTTACAGGGATTCTCAAGGGATGTTGTTATCCTCATCCAACACAGGGAAGCAGTGCAAACTCCCCATTCCCCGTGCCAGTGAGAGATGAACAACGTGCTCAAGATGGAAAAGACCATCCCAGCCCTTTGCACCTCAGGGTCGCACTTTTCCCTCCTTTCCTCTTTTTCCTCCAGTTAGAGTCAATTCACTGATCCACAGTCCCCACTTCCTCCCCAGTCCCCATCCTGTGTGTCCTTCCAGCACAGAGCTCCTCACCGGGAAGTTTCAGCCCATGCTGTTGCACATTTTCCTTCCCCCAACCTGCTTTTTAAAATTTCTGGCACCAACAAGGCGCCTGCTGAAGTGGTGCCTCTCTGTTCTTCATCTGCCTCACCATCTGCCTGAGAGAGCGTGGGGCAGGGGAGTTTCTGCAGAGATTTGTAGACTGAAGGCTGGAAAGAACCAGCATGATCTATATCTGTGGGATAATAAATGCCATAGACAACCAGGCAGCAGTACCCACAGCAAGTCCTCCACCACTCCATGCTCTATCCCTAACCAGTGCAGACCCAGCCTTCTTGCCTTTTTTTTTTCCCTTGAGTGACACTAATTAAAATATTTTTTTGGACTATGAAAATATGTAACTACACAGGGAGAGGACAGCTAAGGTTTGGAAATCTTAATGACCAGATCTGGGAAGACTGCAGTCTTGTGAGAACAGCAGTTATTCAGGCACAAGTACTCACAAACATAGCATTTTAAGCTCTCACAGTTTAGTTAGAAAATAATTCCATCCCATAAAATATGTTGACATTCCTAAACATTTCATTTCAGCGAATATCGACATCTGCCTCCTCAGGGAGAGCTAGAATACCCAGGACCTGTGCTGTGCTGAAACTCATCCCTGGCATAAACCCAAAGCTGTGTGATGGGTGCCTCCTACTGATGCCAGCCCAAACACTGCTGGGAGAAGCCATAACAGCACTGAGGCAGCAGGAACAGATTCCACCCAGCCATCCAGCCCCCGACTCAGGTTACCCCAAAGACACTCTATCCTGAGTAGCTGTGCCTCCACAAGCACAGATGCAGCTTTCTCCCTGCCACCAAAAAGCTGTCGTTTCACCCAACCTGCAAACATCACCACCATTCCTCAGCCTCAGGAGACTGAGAAACCTAAAAACCTCAACCTAGATGGAAGCCTGCTATCCTCTATCCCCAGCTAAGGGATACACAACAATGGAGGGGTATTTGCCCAATCCTAGCACTGTATGGTGCCCTACAAATCTCCATTTTAATCCCACCTTCCAGGAACACTGCCAGATGCAGGGAGGACTGAAGCCTCCTCGTCCCACAGCCATAGCCAGTAGACTCTTACTCAATTCTGTCAATAAGCTTGCTCTGACTGGCTCAAGACATATCTCCCAGCAAGTCTTCTCAAAAACCTAATTATAGCCCTGATCACCAACAATAACATTAGCCTGGAGAGTTCTGGGAATTCCCTCCTTGGTGTAAGAAAATATCCAAAGCTGCAGCCCAGCAGCACAGGTCTAACCTTTACCCCAGAGCCTGAGGTGGGGTTTGAGGGGGTGATTTAATCCGCCTGTTACCCGCCTGAAAGGGCAAGAGAAGGTAATAGATGCAAACTCATTAAAAGTGTGCACGAAAGTATTTATTTTCTTTTTTTTTGTTAAAACAATCAACAAATTGGTGCTTTGTTTTTAAAACATCACTAAAGCTTCCCCAGCACAGGCTAAGTCTCTAGCAAAAGACAGCGTGATACATGGTGTTCATTTGGGTATCTACACATGAGAAAATACTGCAGGCACCTCTGTGAGACAAAAAGTCATTCTGTGGACTGTTTCACAGAGGGCTTCAGCATCTCCCTGTGTGGAACTGACACCATGTGGGTGGTTCACTCGGGCCACCCAGGGACAGGAACACCAAGAAACAACATGTAGAGCTCTCCACTGCAAGCTGGTGGGAGAAGGCTGGTGTGCCAGGCTGCCAGGAAATTTCTGTCCAAGAATATCTATGAAATTGGACAATCTCTTAAGTACTGTAAAATATAAAGGGGATCTTACAAATCTTTATCTGCAGATTTCTTGCTTAGTAAAAACCACATTACTCATGGTCAAAGAGAATTGACACTGATAATTCAGTATTTAATGCCACATCTTAGTAATTTTAAGAATCAATATACACTAAATAGCAAGGCAACCTGCTACCTATGGCAAATTCCTTTTTCCAATGATGGATTTAAGTACAAGTAGAGTGGTTGAGAGACATTTAGTTGATTTAGCAACACTGGTAACTAATTCTTTTGAGAGGCACTCCCCTAAAAGGATGCTGCTTTCTCTCCAGACCTCCGGGCTGAGACTCACAGTCACCAGAAGGCAACGTGCAGTAATCAGCCCCACATGTGCTCTTTGTCAAATATGAGCTTATCACAACTTAGAGATGTGCATGGGCCAGCAGGGCCATGATGTTATCAGCAACATGGAGACATGGAGGGATGGCTACTATGACTGGAGTTTGAATAGAAGGATAGAGGCTCTTTAGGAAGGACAGGTGGGGGACAGGAGGAGGGATGTTGCCCTCTATGCCAATGTTGGAGTGCCTGGAGCTTTGCCTGGGGATGGAGGAGAGCTCATGGGTCAGGGTCAGAGGGAGGGCAGGGACAGGTGACATTATAGGCAGGGTTTGCTACAGGCTGCTCCAACAGGAAGACCAAGCAAATGAGGCCCTCTACAGACAGACCCGAGCAGCCTCACAAGCCCTGCTCCTCATAAGGAACTTCAACCACCCCAGTACCTGCTGGAGGGACAATACAGCAGGGCATAAGCAATCCAAGAGGTTTCTGAAGGTGCACAAGTCCATTGGACCTGATGAGCTGCATCTGCAGGACCTGAGGGAACTGTTGGATTAAGTGGTTAAGCCACTCCCCTCATACTGGAGAAGTCATGGCAGTCTGGGGAAGTTCCAGCTGAGCAGAAAAGGAGAAACATAACCCCGTTTTTTTTAAAAAAAAGAAGACTGAGAAACTACATGCCAGTCAATCTCAACTTGGCACCTAGCAAGATCATGGAGCAGATTCTTCTGGAAATAATGCTAAGGCACATGGAAAATAATAAGGTGTCTAGTACGTCAACAGGGCTTCGCCAAGCACAAATTGTGCCTGAAAGATGTGATTGTCTTCTAAGATGGAGTTGGTGGATATCCACGGCAGCATTGGTGGATAATGGAAGAGCAACTGATGTCATCTACCTGGGCTTATGCAGAGCATTTTACACCGTCCCACACGTCATCCTGTGTGCAGACAGGCTGAAAGAGCTGGGGTTGTTCAGCCTGGAGAAGAGAAGGCTCCAGGGAGACCTTAGAGCACCTTTCAGTACCTAAAGGGGGTCTACAGGAAAGATGGGAAGGGACTCTATCAGGGAGTGTAGTGATAGGATGAGGGTAACTGTGTTAAACTGGAAGAGGGCAGATCTAGGCTGGATATTAGGAAGGGTAATGTGAGGGCAATGAGTTACTGGAACACACATTTACTGTGAGGATAATGAGCTACTGGAAGAGGTTGCCCAGAGAAGTTGTGGCTGCTCCATCCCTGGAAGTGTTCAAGGCCAGGCTGGATGGGGTTTGGGCAGCCTGGGCTGGTGAAAGGTGTTCGTGACCATGGCAGGGGTTTGGAACGAGATGGTCTTTAAGGTCCCTCCCAACCCTGATCCATTCCATGATGCTGTGTCTGAAGTAGCTCAGCCCACTTTCATACAGTCCTAGACCAGTGCTGGGAGCACGGAACAGCAGATGCATCCAGATTATTTACTTTGAACAGAGCAGCTGAGCCACGTCCAGATGACTAAGTCCAGATAAACTGAGCCATCAGATGCCCTCTTCAGACAAGTTTTGAATGGTGTGCTGGTTTCAGCTGGAGTGGAGATAATTTTCTTCACAGTTGCTAGTACAGGGCTGTGTTTTGGATTTGTGCTGAACATGGATTGATCACACAGAAATGTTTTTGTTATTGCTGAGCAGGGCTCACACAGAGCCAAGGCCTTTTCTGCTTTTCATACGGCCACAGTGGCCAGGAGGCTGGGGGTGCCTGGGAGGGTGGGAGGAAACATTGCCAGGACAGGTGACCTCAGCTGACCAAAGGGATATTCCAGACCATGTGACATCATGCTCAGTATATAAAGTGTAGGAGAAGAAGGAGGAAGCGGGAAAGTTTGGAGTAATGGGGTTTGTCTTCACAAGTCACTGCTGCATGTGATGGAGCCCTCCCCTCCTGGGAATGGCTGAACACCTGCCTGTACATGGGAAGCAGTGAACTAATTCCTTGGTTTTGCTTTGCTTGTGTGTAGCTTTCGTTTAAGCTGTTAAACTGTCCTTATTTCAATCCATGAGTTTTCCAACTTTTACCCCCCTGATTCTCTCCCCATTCCCTCTGGTGGGGGAGTGAGCAAGTGGCTGTGTGGGGCTGGGTAGATCACTGGGGTTAAACCACGACAAATGGCGACACTGCATTTGTCAATGGTTTAGTGCACTAAAAGTGTATTTATAAGCCAGGGCTAATTTCCTAGTCCTTGAAGAAGAACACTTTGGGAAAGCAGCTGCTCCATCTATCAAAGTATTCTCGGATGCAGTCAAAAAGGCGTTCAGAGCATTAGTTTACTATGATACAGCTTTGGCCAAGAGTCACTCTTCAGGTTGCAGAGACATGGTCTTTGGTTTTTATAACTCATACAGCTGAAATAAGTGCCAAAACACTGACAACATCATAAATCCTGCTGTACAAGTTCTCTGCTTCTTCTCTTTGACCAGATTAAATAGCAGCTGCAATGCAAACCAGAACTACACTATTTTTTATTAAGCGGATTGTAAAATTCCAACAGGGACTGATCCTCTTATTTGAATGCCAGCAAAGCATTTCACTTGAGCCAGCTCTGTCTGGGAGAGACATTCCAAATAAATGCACCATATTGGTGCCAGCAGGGCTGGGCTGGTGGGGCCAGGGCAACCAGCCAGACTGTGCAGCCTCCCTCCATCGCTGGCCATGGCCCTGCTGGCACACGGGGCTGTACAGAGCACCAAAACCTTCCTCACCCTCCCAACTCTGAGGAACTGTAGCTTTATTCAGCTTTTCCCTGACTGTCCCTTCATTTGCCCCTGCTCATTCCTAGTTCAGACTCCCTCCCCATGCCCTAGAGCAGCAGGGAGAAGGGCCAGGATGGTTGGCTGAAGTTGGACAAGGGAGAAGGCTGGGAACAGGGTAAGGTCAGGACAACACTGGGCTAGACTGCTTGGGAAGGTAGTTTCCATTGTGGAAACAAAATGAACACAACAAATAATCTGTCTGGCATTAAGGGAACAAAAGGAAGGCAACAGATTCATTTTCTGAAGGCCTTTCTAGACTTCATTCCCTATTATACTGAGCAATCCATACATTCAAAAATTTACTGTCTCGTAATAGCAGCCACTGGGTATTAGAAAAAACCCCAACAACAAGTACTCATCAACCCAGAGGAGCAGTGATCAGGGTTATAAGCAGCCTCTTTGTCTCGCTTCAGACTTTGTCAAGTATTACACAACCTCTTAGGAGAAGAAGAATTCTGAAATTTTTCAAGGCTCCAGTTATGCAAAGGCAAAAGACAACTAGAATAAATCTCCTCCATATGGAAAAGTTCTGGAAGGCAGACTGCAGCTTGAGTATTGGCTCCAGTTTTGGGCCAATAAAAACAGCAAAGTGGAGCCAGTCCAGAGGAGATCACCAAGGTGGTTGGGGCTGGAGCACTTGCCCTGCGAAGGGAGGCTGAGGGAGCTGGTGCTGGTCAGCACTGAGGTGGGATTATGTTGGGGAAACTTACCTGCAGCCCCCCCATACCTATGGGGAGCCATCTAGGAAACAGAGCTGGGATCTGTATTGCAGGGCAGAGGGAGAACAAGAGGGAACAGGCACAAGGGTTTAAGGAAAAAGTCCTTCCCCAAAAGGGCAGTCAAACATCAGAGCAGATTGCCCAGAGATGATGCGCAGCCTCCGTCCTTGGAGGCTTTCAAAGCCCAGATGGATCAGCTCCTTAAGAAACAAGCTCTTTTGACAGTCTTTGTTAGGAAGCGGCTGCAACTCATAGAATGGTCTTCTAACAAAGACTGTCATTCAGGTTGTTAAAAACCTGCTACATGTTTTTATATTACTAAATATTGCATCACTTGGCCATTTGCACATATGAAATGGAGTTCACAGATCAAGCCTTTTAGCTATAGGTGTCTATACAAGCTGTGTAAATGTGTGCCTTCATATTTCAACAGAGCTAAAGAGCTACTCGAGCACATCCAAGACACAGAATCAAAATTCAGCTGATCAAGATGCAGATGAACAGCTCTCCAGGCTCCATTGCCTATTGATCCAATCTCCATGGACCAAGCAGACAATTCAATTTATGTACATTTTAAGCTGAGTCCCAACCACTGCCTAGTAATCTATAACTTAATTTCTGTGTATTATATACACATCCCTTGTTCTTTTATGCCATATTAGCAGACAACAGCCTAACACAACCCCCCCATTTAAAGCTTAGAAGTCAAATCTAGTGTCATTTGCTTGGGAGTTTTTACCATGCTGAGCTCAGTCTGTCTTGGCAGCTGTGGGCAAGGGATGGGAAGACAACTGTAAGAAGCAGAGACCAACAATATTTCATACATCTGAATGGGGAAATGTCTTGCAGTCATAGTGCCCAAGGCTCCATGGAGCATGAGAAGTCCCCACAGTCACCTGGCTCAGCCTGCTGTTCTCTTCCTGGTGCACAGGAATTTTCAAATCACCAGTTCTCAGAGAAATGGAATCAAGTCAGAAAACATTTAGATGTCCCTGGAAGTGCTGCCAAACACCTGAAGGTGGCTGTGGATCAGGTGAGGCTGTCTCTGGTGAGAATAAGTATCTCCACAAATGGAGATGAACCTCTCTGGGCAACCCGCACCATCGTTCAATTATCCTTAGAAAAACCAAAGGGGTTTCTTCTGCCTGAACAGAATTCCCTGTTGCAGTTCGTGCCCAGTCTCTTGTCCTACCACCAAGCACCACTGGGAAGAATATGTCTCCATCATCTTTCCTCCTCCCATCAGGTATTTGTACACACAGACAAGATCTCCCTGAGCTGTCTCTTCTCCAGGATGAGCAGTCCCAGCTCTCACACTCTCCTTGTGCGACAGATGCTCCAAATACCTTAATCATCTTCACAGCCCTTCACTGCACTCACTCCAATGTGTCCATGATTTTTTTTGGACAGAGGAGCCCAATGCTGAACCCAGCAGTCCAGGTGTGGCCTCACCAGTGCTGAGCAGAGGAGAACGATCACCGTCCCCTGACCTGCTGGCAATGCTCTGAGGACTGCCACTGGCCTCCTGTACTCTAAGGGCACATTGCTGTCTCATGTCCAACTTGTTGCCCACCCAGCACCCCTAGTTCCTTTTCTACAAAGCTGTTTTTCCAGCTGTTTTCCACCACTCCAGCTTGTACATGGGGTTGTTCCTGCACCAGGAGGTGCAGGATTTGGCATTTGCCTTTGCTGGATTTTGTAAGATTTCCGTTGGCGCATTTCTCCAGCCTTATCGAGGTCACCAAAGTCTACAACATCCAACAAAACCAATCTTCGATAAATCATGGTGAGCAATACAGTAGATAACCAGCAACTCACTCCCTCACAGTTAAAGAGCAACCCTCAAAAGAAATTACAGCTTGAAGTTACAGGAAAAGGGATTGTACACCTGATTTCAGGCAATTCTACATAATTTGATGCAGAAACAAAGTAGTGACTTCTCCCACCAAATCAATGCTAATGTCTGCTGCATCCTTGGCTGTCAGAACCACTGATACAGCAGCACCTGCTGAGGCTGAACAGTGAAGCATGAGGTGTGCTGCCTGCATGAGGTGTTACCAAGTCCAGCTCTGCTGTACTTCCCTGCCTTCCCATTCCAGAACCACTTGTGGTACCTATATCTCCTTTTCCATGTCAGAACTAAAAAAGAGTTCCACAGAGCATATCTTGCCTTTTTTTTTTTGAATTTTCAAGCTCAGTCTACATTAGATCCGGCACGTAACTTCCATGTGTCCAACCAGTGTGGCTGCCTTCAGATTTCCTAGGCTGGGATGAAAGCATGGATCAGCACTCAGGATGGCAGCCAGCATGGCTGAGCTTCTGTCTCCACGGGAATCACTAGTTCAAATGAAAAGTAAAATACAAAGGTTTATCTGAAACAGATTTTGCTACCAAGGAAGCATTTGTTTGGCAGTTCAAGCAGTAAAATCCACGGAGAAAATCACTCTAGCAAATCTGTCACATCAGTGTCCACTGTCTGAATCAACAGGTCACTCCAGCACTTATTTGCCACAGCTTCAAGGCAGGAATCCTCCCTCAGCACCAGCATGAGTCATCCCAGAGGAGATGGACACATTGCCAGTATGTAGGAAGGACACAGACTCTGGCAAACATCAAAATGAAGAAAATATCAAACACCATAAACCCAGCAACAACTATAAACATTCAAAGACAGAGCATACTTTTTTGAATTTATTGTATACATTATAGTTTTGGACACATACCTAGATAATCCTCCTCTGAGTACCAAATTTGCTTTAATGAGTGGGACAAAACATAAAACTCCAGCAAACTGAAATGCTTCAAAATGGTGAGTCTATTGTATTTCTGAAAACAAATGCAATTCTCTTTTTGGTAGGAGCAGGGATCCGCCACCTACCACAAGCGATGCAGCTCGCAAGAACAGAGAGAACTGAATCACTAGAGATGAAAAGGAGAATATACCAGGAGAGGGAATATGACTATCAATTTTACACATTCCATTTCTAAAGGCGAACAACATCCTTGAGTAAGAGACTCTGTAGGTCAGGCCAGCCACAGACACCACAGATCCCAAGAAGTTCCATTTAGGAAAAAGGCCTTCTCCCCCTCCCCCCAAGTTTATTTAACTGCCCACCTTTGTTCCCATCACAAAGTGCATCCTGCTGCCCTCCTGAAGAGGCACCAGCTGCCTCCCACCCCACACAAGGCTGGCTTGTGGGGGCTGCGAGCCACTGCTGTGCAGAGCCAGCTCTGTTCCATGCTGACACCCTAAACCCCAGCTAAGAGTAGATACAAAAGAGCAAAAGTGACAAAGGTTTCTTGTGTGAGCTACAACCTATGGACTGTGGGTTCCTGGAAAACATCCCAGCCTTGGAGGTGACAGGCTGGATTTGCTGAATCTCACTCACTCCTTCTACCTGGGCTGACACCTCAAGCTGCAGGGAGAGCATGCATGTGACTTTGTTTTGGAAGACATTAGACACATTTCACTGTATCAGTAATTCCACCCATGCAGACTTCTTAGATCTGTCCAGCTTTGGCATGTTTTACAACTCTAAATCCTTACATTTATCCCTCCTTCCTCAGAGCACCTTTAGCCACGGTAGATTTACTGCTCTGCAGATGCCGTCTGCCTCCAGGATGTGAAGCCATCAGGCTGCACGATGGCTTCCACACCCTACGTGCCCTAACACAAGCACACAGAGCAATTTGCTCTTCAAACTGATGGGAATTAAGAGAAATTAGGGAGTGATTTTATCTTTGACTCCCTTCCCCCAGCCTATATCCCTTTTGCCCTTCCTTTTACGAAACAGTGAACCAGTTGTCACAAGATGCACAAAGACTTTTAATAGTCTATCATGAGAGAGATTTAAGATTCAGCACATTTACAGCTTGTACATAATAACCAAAAGCACTAAAGCAGAAATTGGACCCTTTCTCCTCTCCATTGCGAGAAAAAGGCTCAAAAACGACCAGGCTTCATGACAGGAGCCACATACACTGGAGGGAGCAAGGCTACATTTAAGCCAAGATTTTTGCCTTCCATTTGTCATAAGCCAATTGTACCAGCACTCAGTTTACTTTGGCTGATGGTAACACAGTGCTCCTGCCAGGACCATCACCACGCCGGTTTTCTCTGGGCATCAGCTGTACTCCTGTTCCTTCCTCCACTCTACTGCTGCTACAACAGCTTCTGACCTATTCCAAACCCTCCTCTTTCTTGGGTACTTTTCAGACCAGCCAGCACGCAGATGGGAGGGAGCACACAGGCAGGACGGATGGATGGCACAGCTGAGGCCAGCCAGCCTTTTTGCAGCATTTCTGTGCTTATTTGGCACAACAGCTCAGGAACTGTATTCCATGTGCCACTTCCACAGGAGTTAAATTTCTACCTGATCAATTTATGTTGGGCATTGAAATATCTGCCAAGATGTATATCCATGATAAGTGGAGGCTGCAGTAACCCAGCTACCGTAACCAGATGGCACCAGGCTGTTACAGAGCTTATTCTCTCAAAAGCAAAGATGAAGTGCGTAACGTTGCTTTCATCTATGCACCAGCAAAATTTGAAATTCAATCACTTCCCTGACTTAAATGGCTGCAGTCATAAAAGCTCAGCTATACTAGAACAGGTAGTTTTAACTTAAAGGTTTGTGAAGTAAAAGTGTATTAGAAAACTTAAAACTTCATTAAATCTTATTTTCTAAAGAAGCCTTAGGATGAAAGCATAATGAAACACAGTTTCTGTGACAATAAGTAACCTTTGGATGCTCAAATTGCACATAATTTTCTACATTCACTCTTTCTCATCATGCCCAAGAGGACACAAAACCATGTGTTCAGCATGAACATTGCTGCAGCCATCACCGAACATCACTTTTTATTGAAGACAACCAGCACAAATGGGACACTGCCCAGTTTCGCTGTGCAAACAAACAGACCCCCAATTTCTGTCGAAACCGGGGTGGTTCTCCAGAGCCACACTAGAATTATGGCTACATTACTGAGAAATTTCTGTCCATTCTTACACATTAACTGGTAGAAAACTCTGTCCAAAGGTCAGAACAGGATACTGCATGCTCAAGTGAAAACTGGCTGTCCTCGACTACCTGTAACCCAGGTCATCACCAGAGCCCAACGGTTAAGTGAATTTTCCAGCCTGGAGATGCTCACAGTGCCCAGTATAGGATGGTATTCCTGTGTTGGCCTACTCTGCTGAGCAGACAATCATGGGGAAATAGGAGCAGCAACAGTGTAACCTGTCCAAGAGCTTACGGAACAATCAGCCTACTTCCATGCTTACATCCATTGTTACAATTGGTCAGATACAGCTGTGTAAGAGAAAAACCTCAACAAACCAAAAAAAAGGGGGTGGTGGGGTGGTGTTTTACATATTTCCAAAACACTCTTTTATGTAGACAGAAGATATCCCAGAAGCTCTTCTTTCCTAGATGCAAGACCAGAATAACTTCTAAAACCAGCTAAAGCCAAAAATAATCCCAGGACATCTCCAGATTCAAGCACCATGCAACCAAAGCACCAACCCAAACGTTAAAATCTGTATTCAAGACCAAGTCAATACCTTATTGAATAAATTGATGAAACCAGTAATGAATAGAACCTCCAGTAAACAACACATCAGCTTTTGTGTTTGCTTTAAAAAAGTTAACCAGTCATAGTTACCTAACAGAGAAAGACACCGCAGCCTTTAGAGATCTGTCATAGGGGTTCTTGCTGCTGACAGAGAGCCTTAGGTGATAGTTACAAGAGCTGTGTTGAAGAGGAGAGCAAAGAATTTTTTTCCCAAAATTAGAAATATACAATTTCCAAAAATGGGAGCAAAAGACAAAAGGTAATGAAAAATACTGCTGAAGAAATGTTTAATTAAAAAAATCAGGAATTCAACAGTGCCTAAATCTTTATTTTTCATAACCTACATATTTTTTTTCAAATTAGACAGTTTTACATTTTATGACACAAAAGGAAACTTAAATTACTGATAGTTTACATGTAAGCTTGATTCCAGTCTTAATGGAAGAAGAACAAAAACAAAAACCCTCAAAAAGGCTCCCATATTACACTTCTATTTCATGAATTGGCAGCTGTTAGGTCTCCTCAGAAATCCTGGATTGTCTGCTGCTATTAGTGTAATAGGTTACAAAGCACAGAAACCCCTACCTGTAGCTGAAGGAGATACAGAGATAGGTGTGCACCATTACAGTCAGCTGTTGCTCCCGATACACTGCACCATGCTCCAACAAGGGCCTTTCCAAGCCAACGGCTCAAGGCTTTGAAGGATAATGCAGCAACATAAAAAATTTGCCAATGCTCACACGTTTCTAAGTGACAGTGTCATGGTGGGGGACTGATCTGAAACTACATTCCGTTTTGAAAGCAATCTTTGTTTTTTTTTTTTAATTCCTGGAAGAATCTCAGACCCCATTTCGACTTGTTTTCAAACTGAAAAGCATCACCACATTGTTCTAACAGGGTGAAATGCCAATTTTAATTACTGTATCCCTGAACCTTTAGCTCAGCTACAGCTTTTGGGAGGTTTTTCATTTTAAAAGCCATGTTTTTAATCCCTCTCTGTATCGTAGCAACAGTCTGCATGCAACTTCACAACTCTACTCCGAAAACTCCATTTTGTTACTGAGTGGGGGGAAAAAAAATAAATCTCAAAGTAAAATACAGTGAGGAGAAGCTGTATTGTATAGTACACAGCGATTTGGCGTGTCACTTTTTTTTAAAAAAAGCTATAAAACCACATCAGAGGAAGGTTTAAACTTTAGATGCAACAGACTGTTACTGGGTAAGCAGTAATTACAGTGTATTGACCTATCACAAATGGCAGCAGAACACATCAGAACAGCACAACACATCCTGCTGGTCTCAACAGATCACCTCAGGTACCAGCTGAGCACCAGGACGAGCCGCTCACAGCCGCTGGAAGGGACCACTTGCCACTGTTTGCAGCTGGTAAAGCCTTTCACTTGCAGCAGACAAACAAAATGAATCATACAGCTGGCCTTAACCATACACAAATCTAGCTACCGCTTTCACTGCTGCTGGGGAAAGGAGAAGGGGATAAAAAAAATCCAATGACAGAAGTAGTTGAGCAGTTTTGGTGATGGTGTCAGGGTCCTATCTCCTCCCACAGCATTCACAAAGTGTGCTTTTTAAACAAGAAAAAATCAACAGACTCCACATGCCCTATTTTGACCAATTCTGCAGCATACAACAGGCTGGATTTACAATGTCAACTAGTTACCAATTGATGCTTGTAATAGGAAATTTATCAGGAGTCAACTTCTATAGTTACTTTACAGTTCTATGAACCATGCACTGATACTCTTGAAAGCAGACAAGTAAGCTTCAGTGTATATTTTTGCAGCAGTCAAGTTTTTCCCCAATTAGACTTGATTTTTATTAATGACTTAAAAATTACAGTTTGACTGCTGAAACTCATTATTTACATTGCAGAACACTTTTGAATTGGTTAAATTGTTTGGTTTTAAAGGGACTTTAGGAAAACATTTGAGGGCTTTCAAATAAGACTTTCGTTCCATTTCCCTTTTGCAGTGAAGAGGCAGAGTCAGTTCAACACACCAGAATAAAATAAGAAAAAGAAAAAACAACAAATTAAAGTAATATTCAAACCACAACATTTAGTTTATCTACATCCAGCTCAACAGCAACATTTATAATATCAATAATTTTTATCAGATTTTTTTCTTTAGGGTACCTTTTTATATGTTCTGATTATTTACAACTGTACAAGCAAAGCACACACTTCCAAGTGCACATATTTAATACAGTATTGACTATTTGCATTTACAGGTTTTTCAACAATCTGAAAAAGATCAACTGTTTAAGATCTTTAAGGTATATTACAAAAACTGCTGCTAGTTCCTGTACTACAGTATGTTTACCCAGTAAGACCAGTGACAATAGATACATACTGTAACTGAGTAATTCTGTATTCCATTCATGCTAACCCTCCACGGGGTCAGACCTCATTAACTCTAAGCTGTCTTGTACAAAAGTTAAGGCAAAGTCATTTTCAAGTTTAAATAAAATTCAAGTCTTTAAATATTGGATGGAAATAATTCTTTAAAAAAATCAGTTGTTTAAATAAACATTTTTGTGGAATAAACTGTACTGTCATAGTCAGCAGGAATGAGTTTTGTCTGAACTTCCTGCAGTTTAAACACTTAAAGAAAAGCTTTAGGCATTTTAAAACAAAAATAATTTATATTCAACTTTATTAGAAACTTGCTAATTTAGTGCATCCTTGTCCTTCAGAAAGCGCATCACTTCTAAAGTAAATAAGTGTGAGAAACCTCATCCCAGAGGTAAATATCAGGGATCTCTTCCTCCACCACACAAAACAAACACCATTATCTCACGGCTTGAAAAATTTAAATCTGTATGCCAATGCTTGTAGTTACAGGAAGATGTCAACACAAGGCTGACTAAGATATGAACTCTTTCAAAGAGCACTTGGGGCAGAGATTTAAAAAAAAGTCTACACAGAGCACAGGGGTAACCAGAATATACAGCGCTGACTCAGTTAACTCCCTTACAAGCACAGGGAAGCTAAGGTTATCACAAGAAGGCTACTTTGCTTTCTCCTGATAACATCCACTAACAGGCTTCACCACCATAAAAGCTCACAGACTTGATTCTTTCTATTCACAATGTGCTTTGTATTTGCAAATTGTAACATCAGTTTTATTCTGGAGTGAGAAGATGGTTACTTGCTTGCAGTAAGTCAAAAAAGGAAATATTTCAGAAAGACTGCTATGGTGCCCCGTAGAATTCTTTTTGTGTGTGCAAAACATCAAAAAAAGATTAAGTTTTTAAAAATGCTAGAAACAGCTACTCATTTAACCTAAAAGTGCAAGTTCATTTGCTGACACTTAGTACAGCAGCCCAATAAAAAAAAAATCTTCAAGGTCACATACTAATTTGTAAAATACATCTACTTCCTTGCACTCTACACACTAGCTGCCGTTATCAGTCTTTTGGACACTTTAGATATGTACTTGCAGACCAGTTTATTAAAAATATTGCAGCAGCACGTTTCTGCTTAACAGTTTAGAAAAAACTCACTATACAGAGCTTGCACTCACACAGCCACAGAGAGGCTTAATAAAAAGTTGATTTTTTTTTAAGACAAATATTTTACACCTTGAAAAAAAAAAAAAAAATCACACTAAGCTTCACCTCCAATTAAGCACCAATCTAAATGTAAGGTTTAGAACAACTATCCAGAAATACCCAGAAAAATAGAATGTTTGTTCAAGAGGGGAAAAAGTATTTCACAGAAAAATAACTTGCAGGCATTGTTACATGCCTTGTATCACTGCAAGCTCCTAACCAGCAACTCATTCTCAGGTATCTTAGTGGGAACATGGGTTTAATTTGTGGGAAGCAGACCTCTTCTCAAATCCCTCCCAGGTGTTATTTTCACTGAGGAGATTTTGGAGGGGTACTCTGTTCTTTATTTAAGCGTTTGCCAATGGCTGGAGGGGACGATCTGCGTCCTGACTGTCTCCTCTGGTCTTTGGGTTGTCCAGGATGTGACTTTGCAGGAGGAGGTTCTCTGTTTTTCTCTATTGTTTCTGTGGGCTTTCTTTCTTCTTTCCCACATGCTACAGTGTTTGGCTTCTGTTCTTTCTGGGGTTGCAATGTAGGAGGATCCTTAGTTGTTCTCTGGCAAATTTCCGCATAACTAGGTTTTCGCAGTTCCTGGGAAATCAGAAGCAAGCAGGACAGAGTTAAACAAAGCATCCTGAGGAAAAAAAAAATTACTTTTATGAACAAAAAAAGGGTTAAGTCCTTGTCCCAAAAGACTGCTGCACTAAAATATGCAAATGAGGGCTTGAGGATGAAGTTTACAGGAGCTCTATAGACAATATAGCTGAAGAAAAGGTAAAACATCTAACAGTATGCCAGAAAAATGTGGTACTGGCATAGGGCAAAATACTTCCCTTTCAAACTCTAAACCAGCTGAAACACGATGAATACTCTGGTTTCAATATCAATACATGTGTTAATACTTCTACCTCAAGAATACTACCAAGAAGAGAATTCAGATAAGGAGATATCTTCTCCACTGTTAATTGCATAATTCTATCATGCAAGTAATCATGAAGTCACCAATAAGCAAATTTAAAGCTGCTGGACAAATTCTAGGATGCTGGGCTCACATGATTAAGCAACACTGGGTAGCAATAAATACTCTGTTAAATGCAAACTGGAAAAAGTGAAGTAATAAGGTCACTTACTATGGCAGCCCCATTGACTTGTACTGATTTACATGCAGTACTCAGTGTGGAAGAAGAAAGTCTTTCTGTACTCTGTGTCTCTCTCTGCTGTTTATCCACAACTTTGGAGTCCCTGTAAGCATCCAGCAGGAAGCAAGGCTCATGAAAAGTGAAACTTCAGGATAGATGAACGGTTTAGTCATAGGTCTAAAAAGTTTGAATATGACTATAAATAGTTACAGCTGTAATTTGCCTAGCACATTGCATTCAAAAATGCTATCAAAAATAGAAAAAATACATTCCTGTGCAATATGACACTACCTGTAATTTGTGATGTTCTGATAAGATTTAGTTACTCAGTTATTTGATTTGCAGGTTCCAAATAAAGTGTTACCAAAAAACTTTCTTTATGGTATGGACATCAGCACTGCCCACAGGGCTGTGAGTTTACACTCTCTGTTTCAAAGCTATCTAAATACAACACAGTAAGGTATTCATTAAACTTCTACTCACAGAAGCTAAACCACGACACTAAATTTTCTTCTGCTAAGTGACTATTATGATTGAATCACTATTATGATATTGTTCAGAAATTAAGCTTTATTGCCTTTACTAAAAATACAACAAAATATTACTTCTTTCATTGATTAAGATTTCAATAGCTATTTACATTGTTCTGCCTGATGAAAGAAAATGCAAATGTGATTCAGAGCAGAATAATTACACCCATGTAATTAACTGCTTACTCAGTAGGCTGGGGTGGTGAAGGAGACCTTTCAAAGGTCCTGGGCAACGAAGAAGAAACTGGTAGCGGCTCTCGAGGAATTCCCGATGGAATAGTGTTTGTACTTGCATCCACATTAATGTTCTGAAGGAGGAAAAAAGGCACAGAAGGACAATCAAAATATCCAATTAATACGGTTTGCTTGAAAATCAGCACGACCAGGAAACAGTTCATAGTTTGATTTATAAGGCTAAATTGACTACGGGAAGGTACAGAAGGAGTCGATATATACATTGTAATGAATATGTTATTTTTTCCTTTATATTTATTTAGGAACACAGACAAATAAATAACACACTGTGGTTATTTCCAAAGAAATTGTAAGCTTAGGTCCCTTTAGGACATACGTGGAAGACAAAATCACTTAGAATCATTAAGGTTGGAGAAGACTTTTGATCAATCATCACCTTGTCAACAGACCATGGCACTAAGTGCCACATCCAGTCATTTCTTGAACACTTCCGGGGCTGGTGACTCCATCACCTCTCTGGACAGCCTGTTCCAATGCTTAACTTCCCTTTCAGTAAAAAAATTTTTCTTGACTTTCAACCTAAACCTCCGCTGGCACAGCTTGAGGCCATTTCCTCTTGTCCTGTCGCTGGCTGCCTGGGAGAAGAGACCAACCCTCACCTGGCTACAGGCCCTGTTGAGGCAGTGGTAAGAGAGTGATAAGGTCTCCCCTGAGCCTCCTTTTCTCCAGGCTAAACAACCAGCTTTGCTACCCTTCTCTCTGGACACGCTCCAGCACCTCAGTGTCTTTCTTGTAGTGAGTGCCCCAGAACTGGACACAGGTGCAGGTGCAGCCTCACCCATATCGATTACAGAGGGACAATCACTGCCCCAGTCCTGTTGGCCACACTATTGCTGATCCAAGCCAGGATGCCATTGGCCTTCCTGGCCACCTGGGCACACCTGGCCCATGTTCAGCTGCTGTTGACCAGCACCTATACAGGTTCTTTCCTGAAGGGCTTCTTTCCAGCCACTCCTCCCCCAGCCTGTGGTGCTGCTGGGGGTTGGTGTGACGCAAGTGCAGGACCTGGCACTTGGCCTTGTTGAACCTCACACAACTGGCCTCAGCCCATCAATGCAGCCTGTCCAGACTCCTCTGCAGACCCCTCCCTTCCTGCTCTCCAGCACATCAACACTCCTACCCAACTTAGTGTTGTCTGTGAACTTACTGAGGGTGCCCTCAATCTCTTCACCCAGATCACCAATAAGGTTACTAAACCAGACTGGCCCCAATACCGAGCCCTGGGGAACACCACTAGTGCCTGGAACTAGTGACTTCTTTCAACCTGGAAATTTTGCACCTTCTGGTAACAAACGTGCAAAATTTGCACCTTTTCGCATAACCACAGGTGGCCTATGAAGACAAAAGTCTCCTAGTGCTATGCACTAAGAACTGTCTTCTACAAAACTCTAATTCTGCATCATCCCAATATAATGATTTGCTACCAAGCAAAAGAGGCTTTATCCATAGCCCTCAAAAGATTCTGCGTCAAGTGATACTGTGCTTCCACATAAAGGCCAAATAGGTTCAAGATGCATACATTAATTTAAATTGTCACAAAATAAGAAAAGAGAAAGACAACTTTGTATCCTGAAAAACATAAATCTCACATTTATAACCATTCTGTTTTAAAGGGTGCTATGTTCTTTGTATTGCTTCTGACCTGTCTCATCCTAAAAACCCAAAGAGATTCTGGTATGCAGAAGGAAAAGCAATGGGAGAACACACACTCAGAAGGAACAAGATAGCTCTCCTTTTCCTACAGCCCAGCCACCATTCAAAAGGGGATAAACCCTAAGACTTCTATGGTCACTGCTATAAAGGGAAATGGTATTTGATGACACTGTTTTAAAATCAGGCAGCATAGACTACTGCAAGACATCTAAGCCTAGTTTGATTCAAAGTAAAAGACTGCAAAAGGTGGATGTTTGGAAATAAAAGAACAGCTTTTATAGTTTTACTCACTGTAAAGTGTGTGCTAAGGCTTGAAATTGCAAGCTGCTGAGCATTCTGGCCCAAGTGCATCACAACTTGTAGGTACACGATTAAGTGTGAATAGCTTCAAGTCAAGCAGACATGCAAGAGCTTTTCCTTGCCGAAACACTCAGCCCTTGATCTGACAGTGCTACATTTCCTCGTTACAAAATGTGCGATGATTACTACCTGCCATTCCCCAGAGCTACATCTAGAAGAGCATCACTAAGCAAAGAGCATGAAGATACCATGCTTGGATAACAACTGCTCGAAATTAATAGACCTTTAGTCCCCTCAGCTTCCATACACTGGACTTGCCCATCTATAAAACAAGGGAAGCACTGTGTAACTCTACTTCAGTGCTTTGTAACGCCACATCAGGTGACATGAAAAAACATTGACATCAAGGTGAAAAGCAGCCTGTATACATTGGCAAGACTCTGATGCTAGCTCAAACACCTTTGTAGCAGAACACAATTGCTCTTTGGAGCCAGCTGCTATTATCTTACTCTTTATTTAAATGCCAACAAGGAAAGGTAGCACAATCCCTTTCTTCCACACAATGGTACAGAGTAACTCCCGTACACTGGAAAATGAAACTGGTAAACTGAAGGACGCTTTTCAGTGTGACAGTGCCCTGTAGCATCTTAAAGCCTCAGTGCCTGACTGATATGAAGACTGCCTGTACAGGAGAGAAGTCTGAGTTCTTTACAGTAAGTACAGTGCAAAGCAAGTACTAGATCTGTAATGGGGGAGCAAGGGGTTTTCAGCTGCAGCATTAATAGCAAGTGCTGGAATTATATTTAAAACCTGAAATACAATAGTCAAAAAACACTTCATAAGTAATAGAGGTACAATACTTCAAAATTAATACAACTTGGCCAAGAACAGCCTACAATCTGTAGTACTGGCACACAGTAAGTTAAACACTGCTCTTACCATGGCTCTGAATTGCACATTCCCCCTAAATGCAATCCTGGAACATAGCTGCCCCTCCTACCACTTGCAGGAGACAGAGTAGATGGCTTTTCTGTATAGTCACTGCCTTGGGTACAGGCTGCCCTGCTGCCTCCCCCTTTCTTTACCAGCAAATACCCTCTTCCTACCCCTGACACGTGGGCACCAAAGAAAACACTCTAAACCCAGCCTATTGCAGGAGAAGACATGAGAGACTGTGGTGGTTCACCACGTTGCTTTGCACTGCTAATCCAGGGCTTAACTTCTTCAGTTGTGGTACAGCTAGAAAAACACAAGTTAAATTAGAGTTATCAAAAAAAGCCAATACAGACTCTCATAGCCCAGAGCGTTCCACAGTGCAGAGGGTTATGTGAGTCTTGCTGGAGGAGAACATACTGTCACTCACAGATGGCATGGCAGAGACAGTTCTAAGAATGAAATCTATGAAAAGCTACTGAACATTAATTTTTCAACTGCATCTCTACTATGTCTATGCAGCAGTGGTTGCCAAGTTATTCTGGTATATTTTCATCTTTCTGAGCAATATGACAAGACAACGCTGGGATCCAGCTGGTTTTGGTAGCAGTTCTTGTTCCAGCTATGATGCCTACTGAGATTATGTAAGCAGTTTCTTTATTTTGGTGCTTAGAAGCTTGTCTCTGTCACTTTAAAGCGTTTTATATACAACTCAGAAGTCTTACTTTCAAACAGGAGGGAAAATGTATCACATACTTTCCACCTGAGTCTATCAAAAAGCCCGAGGCAGCTGGGAACAGCAAAGAGCATATTTTCTAACCTCTGCTATTAACATCTACTTATTATATTGGTGCCCATATTCCACACCATTTCAAAGAGAATACCCAACAAATTCTGAGGTATAAGTGAAGAAGGCAGCAACACATCATTTGACAGCTGTTTTTTAACAACATTTCTTATGACCCATGTAAACCCACAAGTTATTTCCATGTATAAGCCACCAAATCTGAAAACAAGAGGTATGCAAGTCTTTGTTTACCCAACAAAAATGAACATCCACTACTCACTCTTTCTTTTGACGTTCCTATTACCACACTGGACAGTCTGTTTTCAAATAGGTCTTCGGTCTTTAAATTGCCAGCAGCCCCAGGTAACGGAGGAAAGCTAGACAAACCCAATTCAAAGCTGGGAGATGGAGGTTTTGGGGGTGGTGGAGACTGTGTTTGGCCTCTCTGGAATAGAAATAACATGTTGGGGTTACTGCACTAGATGACAGAAGAGATATGCAACTCTAAACCGTATTTTGCCCTTGATTTATACCAGCAAAGCCCTAGAGAAGGATTCCCCATCTCCTCTCCCAAAAAAACCACACAGTACCGAGGAATACATGCTTTCATTTTCCAATGTTGCCCTTAAAATATTTAATTATTATTTAAATGTCATGGCATATGCATCAGCTTTAGTGATACTGGCATAGTAAGAAGTTTTCTCACTGACTCTTCCTTGAGGACAGACACACTGACACAGAAAGGAAAACAGACTGGTTTAGGTATCATGATAAAGGGAAAATACAATGCCCATTTATGTACAGTTAGCAATATCCTAAATAAAAAGACAGGAGTCAACAAGAAACTTATTTTCAGATATATGAAGAAATGGCAAGACAGCATGCCTTGTATGTAGTACAGAAAACAACAACTTATATCTAATTAGTATTGATATTGTCACTGTGCAAAAATGCAAAATAAGTGTCAAAACTGTTTTTGAAACAGAGACTTTTTAACTTAATCTAAGAAGAAAAAATGTCTCAGGCAAAAAAACCAACATCAGTGTGCTAAATGCAACTATTCTGCACTAGAGACAGCAGTTCAGGAGTTAAAGGCACCAGTTAGAGATCACTTGTGAGGACTGCTGGTAAGGATTTGTAAAGCTGTATTGTATTTACACAGGAAAAATAAAACTCCTTCTGTAATATGCTGTAACTGAAGTTACCAATTAACTTCATCTACATCATGTAAACAAAGAAGTAACTGTTTCTTGACTGTGCTGAGGCCTGTCCTAAGATGATCTCTGCTGCAAAATACCAAATGCAAAGCAATCTTTTAAACAGTTCCTATTTTGAAAACGAAAATATGAGGATATAGTCAAGATGGTGTGAATTTAAGAACAATGCTTCCGAACAAAAAGAACAACAGATTCAAGACTGCCTTTGAGGTCTTTTCACAAACTACATGTAATGTCAAAAGAATTGTGTGTCAAGAGGGAAGAAGGGAAAGAACAAATAAATAGAGGCAAGAACAACTGCAACTCCCAGGACTGCTACTGACCCAGCATTACCCCCAGGAAGAGTGCTACAGCAATGGAGACTGCAAATCTCCAAAACTGAAGTCAGATGACCTGTCAAAGGTCAGGGAGAGTGACTACAGTTATCCAGCTCAAACTGCAAGAGGAACAACTCAAATTTTTAGATGTTATTCTTCAAATCACAGCAGTTGCTCTTCCTAAAGGGGACTGAAGTTCTGCAATAGCAAATGCTTTCATGTTACAAACATTTTAAGTTACACAGTTGAGTCCTAAAAGCCTCAACATTTCAAGAGTGGTATTAACATCTTAAATGAGCAGGATGAGGGAGCATTTCAACGAATTTTAAGCTAACTGCATAAAACTTCTCAAGTTAACTTCTTCTAAGTTGAGTAACTGGCTTTTGTATATAGCCTCAGAAACAATCTGATCAAAAAAGTTTTGCTCTTTTTCATGCAAACATGCATACACTCTGTAATTTTTCCTTTAAAAAGAAAAATCTTCTAAAGAAGTCATTACTCCATTCAAATACAACTGGTTTTAGTGATGTCCTGTGTACACTATGTAATTGCTACAGCATTACACAAGAAATAGGATACTGGATCCAATTATTTCCACAGTCTAAAGGGGTAAAATTGTAATCTTCTTCTTCCAAGTACGCTTCTTTGCAGTGCATGCAGTCATGAGTGTGCAGCAGCTCTCACCTCTGCTCAAGGTGCAGCACTGGACACTACAGACTAAAGATGCTTGGCCCAGAAGAGACTGGAAGGAACTTCGTCACACAGGCTGCAATTACAGCCTGGTGCTGGCAGAAGGGAACTGTGGGTCTCCAAAGGAGTCACATCTACCAGTTTTTACATTCGAAGTTCAAATAATCTTTGCAGTCAGCTCCATCAGAAGTGCTGCTCTGCTCAGTTAGAGCATCCAAGGCAATCCTTTCACTCCAGTCATGCACATGCCTAACCTGTACCACTTCCCTGTTCTTTTAAATACAGAAGAAAGTTAGTAGGAAAATTTCACTCTAAAAATTCAAGCAGCTTTGAAAGGGCAAAAGGAAGTAGTACTGGGAATCCTGCATGTAATCTGGTCTCACTGCCTCTGGGAAGTTTGATGATAACTAAAAGGAAGGAATCACTTGCTAAACTTTCCTGCTCCTTTATCTAAGTTCGTTAAGGCCACTCAACAGGCCACTCAAGCAGGAGCCACAAACACACAAATGCAATGATTCCAGACCTTTAGGAAAGTGTTACGGCTCATGCAGCAGTGTTACTTTACAACTGTAACATGAATAAGGAAATAACCTGGTTCAACTTCACAAATATGCCATCTGTGGCAAAAATGAATTGCAAAGAAATGACTGGTTTTATCACATGAAAACTTAAATCCTACAAAAACATGCTTTTACTCTTCTACACCTAGTGCAGCCTTTTCAAATATCAAGGCTACTTTGGTACAAACCTTGAATTCCAGTTTACCAAAACCACAGTATTTCAATAGCGTTAGTATACCCTTACCAAGTGGCACTTGGAGAGGCATTTAAGAAAATGAACTTCATAACCACTTAAGAAAATGACCACTTCATAACTAAAATTTTTGCTATACATTATGACACAAGGATCTACAAAATGTTCTTCAATGTCACCATGATTGATAATAAAGTATCAAGTGTTCTGAACTTCAGTTTAGCTATTCTCGAATGTGAACACTGGCATGTTGGAAAAAACTGAGATGGGAATTTTCTGCTACTGTAAGAGTAATTTTAACTTTTCCCTGACTTCTGCATTAATGGAAAATCGTCTCTGATATCCAAATGCAGTGAACTCATGTGACTAATGAGCTGTTGTCTTTAATCAACTGTTATGTACAACTGCTTGTGCAGCAACTTAGGTCACCTGCTACTCCACATTAATATCCATACTATTGCCTTGTTACTCTCCTTTTCTTAGAGACAAATAAGAACGTGAACACTCACTGTAAACTTGTCCTCTCTTTTCTTTCGGTAGCCATATGAGTTTTTCCTATGGGAAAGAAAACAGATATCAGAACCTTGCCTATAAATGGATGGATAGCAGTTAATGAAAACAGAAGAAATTCATTCCAATTGCTATTTCATGCATCTACATACTACACAGGTTATTAAGAAATATTTTAGGGAAAAAGTCCTAGCAAGCTCTCATTAAAATAAAGGTATAGATTTTATGCAAATCAGCATAAGAATACCCTGGTTACAAGTAATTCCTGCGTTAAAAGTACCTCAGTAGAGATTTCATGTAAGGATTAGACAAAACATTACACCATCCAAATAAGGGGTTTAGGATTTTTTGTATACCAATGTAACTTCTCAAATATAGCTAACTATTTTCAATCCAGGTAAAACTCCTTCAAAACATTTTCAGCACTTTGCCCCCAGACCTGCTTCAGGTAAAGCCCCTCCAAGGAGCAGTGTAAAATCTGCAGCACATTCTAATTCAGGTTCAATATATTTTCTAAGATTTTTGTTTGACTTTTATTACTCTAAATGTATTCAACAGTGAAACATTAAAATGTAACTCTAAGTACTGACTATTCCTGCACATTTTTGTAGTCTATAGTTAGAGCCATCTTGTTTCCTGAGTTCTTAATCATACTTTCATCCATTAGTTATAAGACAATTCAGTAAATTAGATTAAGTATTACAACCCTTGCACAAAATCCCTATTTAATTTTGCAATGATACAAGTCTAAAATAGGATCATCTGCAAAACATTTATCTTCCAATTCAGCAAGTCACTCAAAATGTGATTTACTTAGAGACATAAATACAGCCTGCAAAAAAACTGCACGATATTTTTATAAAGCATTTATTAGAACTGCATTTACAGAAATTCCAGTTTTCAGCTCTCCAGGTAGTTGGCTGGGTTTTTTTGTTTGGTTGCTTTTAGAACTACCTAACAATAGTTTCCTTAGCTGTCTGCAGCCGTTTTTCCTCCCTCCAAACCAATCCATCATCTGCTGTTGTGTATGCCCAATACGGTCAAAATTCTTATCTTTCAACTTAAGAAGTTAAGAATGAGCACTGCTAATACAGGTTCAGGTGCACAGTCTACAATGCTGAACAATGGAATGCACAGAACTTCTTCATCGAAGTCAAACAAATAATATACAGAAACTTTCTTGCACCAGATGAAGAAAGGATAGAGGATTAGATCTTATGGATCTTACAGATCTAAACCATTCATCAGTTACCAATAATGATTTTCATCTGGTAGGAAAGTATGGAAGTCCACTTAGCCTTTGTTCTGTATTTAACACTTTCTGTGAAGTACTTCTCAAGATTTTAGGTTTGAGAGGAGAGTCTCAGTTTGAAGCAGTACTGAAACAGTAATGATAACATACCTCCACTAAACAGAGTAGTTCAGAAGCAGCAGTACTTGGCTGTTCAGAGGACAACTATGGAGCACACTCACCTTCCTCTCCCTAATCCAGGGGACGAGTCAACGCTGGTCTGTTCCATCCGCCCAGTTCCCACTTCCCTCTTGGTGTAACTGGTGGTAGCACTCTGCATCCGTGTCCTGCTTTGTCCCGGCTGCCGCGTCTGTGGACTCCTGACGCCATTGATTAAACGATCAGCAGAAAAGTTGAATATTGTAGGACTGTCTAGAAGCCCAGGTCCCCTTTCTGCACTGGGTATTGTATGTCGTATATGTGACTTGCTAGGATTCCTATAAATTCAAAAGTCATTTCAACATACGCACTATCAGAGATCTTCTGAGGCCTAAGCCTATTCACAGAATTCAGAAGAAGCAAGATCTTCATTCCTTTATCACTGATTTCATTTATAAGAATGATCAACATTCATTGTAACAGGTCTTGTGAATTATCAAAATTAACCTTCTCCCTGTTTTCAACTAGACCTTTACTATATGAATAATCCTGCTGATGACATGTCATCTCTCATAATATTTCAGCTGAATACCCTAAATCACAGAACAGACAAGTTCTCAGCTTTCAGACTGTCCATTTACATTTCGAAACACTACATCCATTAACAACAGGAGCACCATCTGCCCTTTGGCCTCACCTTTGGCACCAGGTTCAGTTTCACAAGTATTCTCAAGTAGCTGGTGTTACTAAAATAAGCAGATGAAAAGCCCATGTGCCAGATAATACAACAGCATTGTTAAAAGATCGATGAACTTGCCTGTTCCTGGGAGGATATTGTCTGAGTGTTGTCAGTGGAGAAGCAGCAGGCTTGAAGGTTGGAGATGTGAACCCATTGATAAATCCAGTATTTGGAAAAGGTGTTACCTAAAAAAAATGTGTTGCATGCTCATCATTATAAACAAACTGAGTATTACTTTTCCTAATCCCATATTTTATGTCACTCTGTGTAGGACAGTACTTAAAAGACTGGCTCAAGCAGAAACAGAGGATCTGTCTAGTGTCTTGTAGCTAACTTACAAAACTTCTGAAAAAATCCCAAGCTTCTGTTTTTCTGAGAACTCAGCCACTACACATATTCAAGTAATGATAGTTTAAGAGGATTGAAAAACATCAAGCCAAAATTCTTGGTTGCAAGTTAAATAGCTCTCCTCCTATTTCACACCATACTACACATGACTTTGGAGTACAGAGATACTTCTTTGCCAGCGCCTCTAATCTACATGGCCTGTAATTGTTTCTCTTATAATTTATATGTGAATTCCTCCCTAAAAAAACCCTCAACAACTTTTTTAGTTCCTCTTTCTACTTCCATATGACATCTAAATAAAGCCTACAGAGAAGTGGATGATAAGTGGAACCCTGATGCTTTTCAGATCTTACCACCTTACTCCACATGTGAAACACTGCCTTCTTGTCTGAAGAAACAGCATCAGCAAAACATTTTCTGGGATGGGTGCATATCAGTGTCTTGTAGTAACAAGATACCTCAAAACCTGAAGCAGGTTCAAAGTAATTTCTCCAACCTCGCTAGCACACTTTTGTCTTTTTAGTTTAAATGTATAAGTGAGTTTCAGTTAAGAAATGATACTATTAGCACCAGCAAATGCTTGCTTGTCTTCTCCCCCTGAAAGTAACTACAATGCAGAACACTAAGACTCTTTCTACACTCTATTAAATGATGAGAAACAGCTGGGACTAAGACCACTGGCTATAAAGGTACATTTAAACTTGAAAAAGGTTTCTTGCCCAAGTTAAATCACTAATCAAGGGAAAACAAAATTTAGCACCAAAGCTCTCATGTCAAACTACTGCTAGCCTAACCTAGCATGCACGACAGCAAATGCTACCTCAGATTCCACAAAAAGGCCATTAAAAAAGGCCTGTAATAAAGCTCCTTGAGGAACAAAGTTTCATTAAAACAATGCTTTGAAGTGCTTTCTGGTTTAAGAGTTACAACTTGAATGCTGCAAAATTCCATCAAAGCTAGCAAGCAACCACTGAACCTGAAAAATGAAAAGACACTGAACATATTAGGGACCCTAGCAATATTCAACCTTTCTTTCTTTATAATGATGTGTGATCTTTTTGGAGGAAAAAATTTTTTTTTCCATTTTCCACTAATGCCAAAAGCATCTCCACAGAAGTAATCTGGCTCAAACATACTTTCTTTTCAATTTCTTTTTTTTTCCCCAAGCAGGGCAAACTAGATCTTTTCTCAAATAGTATTAAGTACATGATGAACAACGAGGTAGTTTTAGAATCCTGAGGACATGTGTTGCCATATTCAAGTTTCAAAACTAAAATGGTATGTCCACACTACTGGGGTATTCAACCTCAAATTAGAGATGAGAGGAAGCAGCGTTTATGTTGAAGCAGAATAGAGAAACTTTGCTGTATTTTCACACAAGTCTCTACATGCAAACTGCAACCCTGTCTCATGAAAATTATTGCTGTGTCATGGTTCCTCATGGTCCCTGTTCTCCTCAAGTGATTTCTATTCAAATATAGCTCTTCCTACAAAAGAATCAAGAAACATCACGTTACAGTCATGTACATAAAGTGCAGCTAACCAAAGACAATACACTGCAGAACTGTGAAAGGCAAAGCTCAGAGAGTTGATTTCCTGTTTTGACTAAGAAAAGTATGAGATCTTTAATGTTGGCAAACTCATAATGTCTTCCCCAAAGGACAGGATTAGTAACTTTCCTGAATATAAAAAGTTACAGGATAACATAAGGTAGATACACAGTCTGCTGTGCCTGAACCTGTTAATCTGTCTTCTATACCATTCCCATTCAACTACTTCAGTATCCCAGAGCAAGTCTGTGCAACAGTCAGTTTTAGGTTATCTACAGGAAGATTCACATTCATGGCTGCTTAACAAGGCAGCTTTCTCCTGGAATAACACTGCTCACTGTGTTACCTTGTCTCCTCCGCATTCTTCATCCCCCCCAGAAAGCCTCCCCCTGAAAGGGATCTGGTTCCCTTCCCTGGGTGTGAAGAGTTTAGCACACCAACTTTTTAATTAGCTTGTGGTTCAGTACAGAGGATGTTTGCTCAAGTTTGTTCAAGGACACTTTAATCCTCTGCCAAAAAAAAACTCTCTAAAGAACTTCTAATTTTGAGCATTGCTCCCCTCATTTCTTTGAGCCACAAGTAAAGAGGCATCTCCAGAGGGAAGAAAGAGGGAGATAGGAAACCTGAGCCTCCCAGTCATGACAGGAGACTGCTCATGTATTTGTAAGGTACCAGAGGCCAACTAAAAGGGGCCAAGGTAATTCTGATGAGACTGTCACAATGGAGAAGATGGAAGCAGCATTGCAGGATACAGTGGATGTCTCATTACAGTATACTAAGGATTTATTGCTACCGCCCTAGCTTCAAGGCTTACCAACAGCCCCTTTAAGAAAATAAATTAAAAAGCAATTGAAAAGTGATTTTTGTAATTAGCAAAAGCAATTTTCATTTTCATTGGCAAAAGAGATGTTACTATAGCACAGAAAATATTCTGCTTAAAGAACATAACAAATAGGGCAATTCAGCATGTTAACCTAGAACCTAACTTCCTGCTAGAAGATCAAGATAACTTGGTATCTTGACAAATCATTACTAAAGAACTGCCTCAACACCTAAAACGTTTAAGAAGAAAATCACACTCCAGTCTAAGACAGATACAATTTTCAAATAATCCATCTTATACACCATGGGAAGGATTTTGAAGGACTGTTTTTCAAGAAGAATCAGAATCTTAAACTCTCCTCTTCAGGATACGTATGTTTCCTGTACCTCAATAAAAAATAGTATCAGCTTTGAAAAGAACACAACTGTTTCACAATCCAGAGACTTACCAATGAAGGGTCAAGGTAGCTGTGCGTGGCTGACCAGGTCTGTGGGCCAATTAAGCTGTACAGTGGGAAGTGCTGCTGGGGACTGTATACTGGAGGTATGTAAAAGGATGTTGTGTAGCGCTGCTGTGTGTAGAGGTTCATATCCAGAGGTCTATATCCATTCTTTGGCAAAAATGTGTTTATAGCTATTGCCTTCGCTTTTATCCTTGCCTGCAAAGGAGGTTAGATTATTTATTACAGCAGTCTTTCATATTAAGTCAGGATGGTTCAAACTAGCAGCTCTCAAACTTTTACTGGACACTTATCAGTCACTGCTTCCTCCTTCAAGGACAGCAGGAACAGCTCCTGCCTGATGCTGGGCTGGATATGCCACTGCCAGAAACGAGGAAAAGGAGAAATGAACTGGTATGTGCTACATTTCTAAACCCACCTCCAGGTCAAACAGCTCGAGATTGGATGACTTAAATTTATATTAGAAAATACAGTGAGCACCACAAAACCCAGAACATACACGTGCCCCACCCCTAACAGCATAAAGCTGTATTTACCTTAATTGGTTTTCCTTGGAAAGTCTTTACTTCTTCTCTAAGGTATCTGTAAGCCTTTAAAAAAAAGAAATTATTATATTCGTCAAATGTAATTTAAATAAAGGAAATTTCAGTTTTGACAGGCTAAGCCTAACAATCTTGCAGTGTTTGCTAACAGCATAGCAAACTCTTACACATCATCTGCATTTAGCAACATTTAACTTATCATTAAGTAGCATTAAAACAAGACTCTAACGGTTATGATTGAAGCATTTCAATGTGTCACCCAAAATACCAACATTCTCAGTACAAAAAAATCATAGCTTTAGCCAGGAAGCCAGGATATGTGAACAAGATAAAAAAACTCTTTAAGTGTTATAGTTACTGAAAACTGGATATTACCTAAGCGGAAGCACTACTGTTTTTAGAGTTTGGGGTATTTTTCTTTTTAAGTTGTTACACATTTGTAATACAGTTTACAACCTGTCAATTCACCCTCTTATCATCCTTATTTACTGCTACATTCTAATATGCTTCAAAAAATAGTGTTACCTGCTGTGCATCAGCTTCCGATTCAAATGTGATGAACCAATTGTCATTATAGGCAAACTCACAGTTGATGAACTTAGGCAAATTGTCTCCTTTGAAAAGTGCTTCAACCTCCTGGGGAAAGTGGTTTGATAAGGAGGTAAAGGAGGGGGGGAAGGATGGAGAGAAGAAAACATCAATTTGAAGTGCAAAACTCTGACACTCCCAGAAAGAAAGACAGAAAGCACTGCTGGGCTTACAAAACAGAACGGAGTAGTTCAGAACACCTGCAGTAGTGTCAGCTCTCTCCCATCTCCCCACTGGAAGGAATTCAAACTAGCACTCTCTAAGGCCATACTGCAAGAGAAGTTTAGCTGGGAGCTATTTAGGCCACAGAGACATCTACGCTTGGCATCAAGTACAGAAAGATGTCTATTTCTCACCTGTCCCCAAAACCATGGAGCCACCTGAAAACCTGTGCATGTGGCATGGGACAGGAAAATCCTGCCCTTCCATCAGAAACCTGCAGATAAAGCTTCAACTCAAATGTCTATAGATTCACGTATTTGAAATAGGGCTTATGTTACCTCAAAAATAACCAGCTAGCTTCTACAGAAAACACACACCCTGGACTTTATATTTGTTTTAATTTATTTGCATATTTTTTTGGTTTTGTCACAGATTTGAAGTGAGCAGCATCAAAAGGCAACACAAGTAGGGAAGCCTTACAGCATTTTGGAATTTTGCTGTTTAAATAAAGCCTGACTCTGCTGTGCCAGAAAACATAGGCTGTTAAATCTGGTTAGTTAAGTCTAGATTTTTCCAGTCTGACAAATTTAAATACAACGTATAAAACATTTCACTGGAGACCAACTCTTTTGAAAACAAAGACTCCTCAGAACGCTGTTGTTGCTGTCAAACATTTAAGAGTGACCATCCAGTGCTCATACAGCCAACCTGACGAACCGATGACAG
>VZTE01000432.1:1008852-1042261 GCA_013397775.1 Eulacestoma nigropectus | reverse complement strand
AAAAAAAAAAAAAAATCTACAATGCTAAAAGCTAGGCAGTCTTTGAAAGGGTACATTTCATATGGAAAGCTAGAAGTAGCTACTATTTTAAGCTATGTACATAGCATATATCCAATTTCTTCCCTCTAATTCCTTTTAGCATTTTGTTTCATGTTCCTGTTTATCAAGGCCACTTAGTTTTTTGTTACCAGTTCTTAAACTGCGGTACTTCTAATTTTTGTATGAAGGTTAAGAGGAGCAACTCTTCCAGAATCTTAGTCTTCCTTTTAAAATTAAATAGAAGAGAAACTAAAATATATACCCATCAGCAAGAATCTGCGCCTTCTCCTCCTTTTTGAAAATTCAAGATGGTTTAATTATGACTCCATAATTTTTTCTAATATTTCCATTAGTTGTAGTCTCTGCTTCATCAGAGTGGCAGTGATTATCTTTCAAACAACGAAGTTCTCCAGTCTTGCACTCATTCCACCATCCAGTGGGGATCCTTAGTGACTTATTGACACCTCTCACCTCAGCATTATGGAAACGTTTACAAAGCTTTAACTACTTTACTTGAACAAGCTTCAAGGTGCAACAGTGGCATTTTCTAGTCTAAGACTTATCTTCTTTCATCTTTGCCTATTTATCCAAGGATCTCTGCACCACATGCATATAGATAAGACAAAGTCCAAGAAAATGATGGTATCTCTACCAAAGACAGCACTATCAGTTTCTCAGCTCTCTGCAGAGCTACAGGGTCTACCATAGTCTTCCTGTGAGAAACAGGCTTCTATCAAAAATATTTATTATCCAAACAAACACAATAAACTAAGTTTAAGAAGTGTTGTTAGAAACTAACAGTGTAGTAAGAAATGCGATGTGCTTATTGAAATCCAGAAGAAATCTAACTTCCAAGTCCTAAGGGAAAGGTGTTTTTTACTGAACAAGGGAACACTTACTTCAATGGGAGTAGATTCAGGTACTTCACGTAAAATCACAATACAGCGATTCTGATTTGGCCGAACTTTTTCCCCCTTCTCATCAACTTGAACTAAAGGCAACGCTAGGAGAGGAAAGACAAGAATGCATTTTAGCTGTCAGCAAACAATAGTAGCTTTGCACTCCAAAAGACGCTGTGAACACAGTTTTACAATGCAGAGCCTCAAATATTTTTGAACATTAAGAAACAAGCAGACAATGACTGATAACACTTTCAAATAGATGAAACCAAGTAGACATGTTTCCTTACGTTCACACTTTTCCAGCCTAGAAAATCCCAATTCATTGGTCCTCTTCGAAAGCACACACTGAGTCATGGTTGGTTGGGGCTTTTTTCTTACCTTAGTGGTAATGTCTAGTAGCCTCTTCTGAGAATTGATTAAAGAAACATACAGTATCAGGTCAGATCTCAAAGATCATTTGGTGCAACCTTTCTTGGTAAAAGCACAGTTTAGACAGGATGGCCCAGCACCCTGTCCAGCTGAATCTTAAAGTATCCAGTGTTGGGGAATCCACCACTTCCCTGGGGAGATTATTCCCAGTGACTGATAGTTCTCTTTGTGGAAAATTTTCCTGTTGTGTCCAACTGGAATGTCCCCAAGAGTAACTTGTACCCATCACCTCTACCATGTGACTTTTTATACAAAGGGCGTTTCCATCTTCTTTGCAACATGGTAATAAGGTCTGCCCTGAGCCTTTTTTTCTCAAGGCTGAACAAACCCAGTTCTTTCGGCCTTTCCTCATACAGCAGGCTTCCTAGTCCTCTGATCATCTCTGGGGCCCTTCTCTGGATGCAATCTTCTCCTCCACAACTTTTTTGTGGAATCAGGACCAAAACTGAACACAGTATTCCAGGTGTGACCTAACAAGATCTGAGTGGGATAAAGACTCCTTTACCTCTGCTGCTCCTATTGATGCAGCCCAGCATCCTGTTGTCTGATCCAGGTCTCTTTCCACAGAGCTGCTCCCTAGCCAGGCAGATCCCAGCCTGTGCTGTACTCCTGAATTATGTTTTCCAAGGTGCAACACCTTACACTTGTTCTACTGAGCTTCACAGGGTTCTTGTTAGTCCACTCCTTAAGCTTATTCAGGTCTTCCTGGAGGGTGGATCTCCGTTCTGAAGTATCCACTTCCCCACTGAGTTTGGTATCATCATGCTGTTCAACAGAGGCCAAATATTTTCCTTCTGTTTCTGTTCATCATTTACGTAACTGAAGAACCCTTTCCAGTTTTTGACAAAACTTGTAGTTCTGGCCAAATTCAACTTGAGCTGAGCTTTTCAGCTTCTAACTGCATCTCTGCATGGCCTGGCAATGCACTTGTAGCTCTCACCAGGTATTCATCCACTTTTCCATCTCTGGTATGCCGCTCTCTTGTTTGAGCAGACTCAGAAGCACAGAGTTAAACCAAGGGGGTCTCTTGATCCACCTACTTCCCTTACTTTTAAAGGGGATGAATGTTTTTGTGCTTCCAGGAGAGAACTCCCAGCACTTGTATAGTTAGTTCCTTTATCCTCCACGGAAACTTCCCACAGAATCCCTCCCAACTGTGTTCTGAGCAAGCTGAAGTTTGGTCTTGCAAAATCTAAAACCTTAGAAACTCTCAGTGTGCTCAGCACGACCCCAAACCCCACAGTTCTGTGATTCCTGCAGCCAAGGGTTACAGTAACTGAGATATTACAAAGCAGGTTATCTTAGTTTTGGAGTAGCGAGTCCAGCAGTGCCTCATTCCTGGTTGGCACATCTAGCACTTTTATGGGGAAACAGTCCTCTGCACATTCCAGAAACTTGATGGATGACATGAGCTGCTGTATTGTTCTTCCAATAAATATCTAAGCCATTGAAATAGACTGTAAGTATCAGGTTTGGCTGACCCAAAGCTTGCTTAAGTGACACAAATATTGCTCTGGTGGCCTTATTGTCTTGGTTTAGGTCAGTAGCAGATGCCTACTGTAAGATCTCCTTTGGAAACAACCCCCCTGATCTCGACCCACAGGCACCCCATAGAGCTTCCACGACTGATGCAGTTGATTTCTATACATTCAAGGTTCTCCTTAACAGAGTGAGACTCCTCTACCTGTTTTTCCCCACTTGTCTTTACAGAACAGTCTAAGAGACATCCACCATGATCCTCCAGCCACGTGAGTTATCCCACCACGTCCCACAATTTAAACGCATTAATTCTTATTTGCACAGATCATTATTCAATACCTGGAATACAAAGTACACTTTGATAAAACTACAGTCCTATAACTGTGATGGTCTAAGCTGCTTGGGCTACTTAATGCTTTACAGAAAAAAAATGGCATTTTGCTGCAATAGATTAACAAAGGAAGAGATGAAAAATTCAGATTAATAGTTTTATGTCAATAACCAAAATGCTTTCTAGCACTGGGGAACTTCTACTTACATCTCAGCACTTCAACAATCAAATCCATATCAGTACTGAGTTTCTTGACATGATCAAGGTTTGCTACTGTCATTATTGGCACATACTGATCACTGTCCATCTGTGATATAAGGTACATGTCACTGGCAAGATTTTCTCTGTTGGGAGAAAAAAATAAAAACAGGGAAATGTCACAGATTAACTTTGTCCAATAAACTTGAGACAAAAATTCATCACACAGTAGAAGGCAGATTCCTTCAGCATTTTTGCTAATTAATTAAAATAATTGGCTTAAACAAAGCTTACTAAATGGCTTAAGTTACTCAGTTTTAATTACGACCAGTAAAGATCACAAAAATTCACCCGATCTGTAATTGCTTGTAACTACTCTCACTTCCAACCAATGTAATTGCTAGTTTATGCATTAGGCAAAGAGGTTTCATGTAAGCTTTAAGAGGTACATCAACAAAATACTCTGAAATTTGTGTGTTACTTTCCCCAAATTCTCATTCTTTCCACTTAGTTCTAAGTAACAACTAAGAAATGTATTAACATGCATCCCAAGTTAGGTACTGGATCTTGTTAGTCATCCTCCAGTTTGGTACATTTAGGTAAATACATACCTAGATAAACAGAATTCCAGTGTCTTTTTCAGTAATTCTCGTAAATCTTCCTGACCTTCTGGCTGCAACTGTTCGTTTCCACCTAATAATTAAAATACTTCAGATTAAAATGTAGTTTTGCTATATTACACAATATCTATTTTAAACAAGTCATCATGTCTATTACTGACTACATAACTAGTAACGAATTTTCAAATTCAATACATGTTCATTATGTATTAGTTACCAACCACTGAAATTGCATGGCAACACTTTCTATTTAAGACAGAAAAGAGAAACCATGTCTGACTTTATTAACCTCTGTTCTCCAAATACATAAAAATCTGAAGCACTTTTAAAGAACAGCTACAAGCACATCTCAGAGTAAATACTGAAGTGATTCAGCTCGTAGATCTCTCTTCCATTCTCAGGAAACTAACCAATTTCTAGCTGATGAAACTCTGACTAATGCAGCTGACTAATATAGCAAGGGAACAACGCAATGGAGGCACTCCATACTTCTGGCCTCACTCTAAATTACCAACACATTAATTCAGAGGAGGTTTTCAAAAATATAGTTATGGAATAACAGCAGATATCCAATCTACTAACAACGGATATGTGATCAATTTACAGTCTTTTGGTTAAGAAGGCGAAATTAATTTCTTTCTTATATGTGGTAGTTTAAAAATTATCACATGGAAGACATGAAGCTCACGTTCCTTTTAGTTTAGACACAATATACCAGTGTCAGCAGAGGGTAAACACATTATATCAGTGGGAGAAGTTATTTACAGATTACAAGTTTTGTGTGGCTTTTAGAGATTTATAAAACATTTAGTAGCATATTATTCACATAAATATATATGTGTGTAAATGTAAATTAGCTTTTTAAAAGTATTCCACACTAACTATGGCCCTCTATACCCTTCCCTAACTTTCATCCTTTTATTCAGCTCTCCTTAGTCTTTCTTCTTCCTAAAGCAACTTCTAATTTTCTCCCACCATGCTGTCCTTCATATGTTCTACTCTGATGAAGAGAACACAAACACCTGAGAAACACCTATATCATGTTCTAATCACTATTTCCCTTCCCTGTCTCCTCTTTCTTTCTTGTCCAAAACCTGGCAAGGACCGAAATTATATGCATTTTTAAAAATAATTACTAAATAATGAAAAACCAGATTTCAGACTTGGGTCCACGTGTCACTATTTATCAAATGGAACAGACCCGACCTGCTGTTCACCCGTTTACAACACTACTGGACTCTTGTTAAAAGTTAACTATTTTGGGCACATAAAGGACATACTGCCAAGTTCCAACATTAATCTGAAAAATACTGTTCCCTTCTAGAATGTAAGGGGTCATTAATACAATTTTCTATTTGCCAGCTATTTATTATTTAATATTGTCCAATAGTACCCTTAAGTAGAAGAGTCAAAGAGAATTTTCAATTTTTAAACATAAGCAAAGATGATGCCACAACTATGTCTAATTTCAGTTGTCTTGATTTCCAGCTATTATGGATGCTATACTGTTAATACATGTTAAATACATGTTACAAAATCAGCTAAGCACAATGAACAAGGAAGAGACCTCTCATGAATCTAGGGAAACACCTAGCACATTTTCTTCTCTTTCCCATCCCTCATCTCAGTTCAAGTAGTAATCCTACATGCATCTTGCAGACCTTCTGCCCCATTCAATGAAATATAAGCATGGCTGAATCTCTACACTAGTTTCCAGAAGCTTCTTAAAACATACCATCTGGTATAGACTACAGCTACTAACAGTTGCACTGAAAAAAAATCCTAAAAGTTCATTAAATAAGAATGCAAAGAAGACTAAAATGTTGCTTATTTTAGCATTTCAAGTACAAAACTAGTCTTTCCACACATTACCATTATTACTTGAGACACAAACTGTATGTGAATCTCACCTCAATACCTGACCCAACTAGAAACACGTATTTGTTTGATTCCATGCAGCACTTTGTAAGACTTAAACCATGAGGAGACTGGTCTCCAAACATGTCTAAGTTTGATTGCAGAAGAGACAGGATTCCCTAGGGTCTGTTTAAAGAATGCGTATATTGAACAACAAAAGTCGTATTGTTTGGGGGGCTTCTTTGGTGTTTTTGTATCTCACTGTTCAACTCAAAATACGTGTTTAGTTTGTTTTTAAACTAAGTCCAAGCACATCTTATCTTTTTCTTACCTGTCTGGGTGGTTTCATGCATAGACTCATACTCGGAATGATCGAGAGCCAAAGGGTTCATATCTGTCTGCTCTGAGCCCGGAACAGCTGGGGACGGCTCCGGCAGCTCTGTCAGCACCGCATTCTGATGCTTATTGTCGCCATCGCCGTTGGCATCCAGTCCTGCAGCACAGACCACAAACACACTCAAAAAGCGTTCCTTCTAATCACAGTAACATCATCGTTACAACCAAATCTGAAATAAAGGTGCTTATGTACTTCCTTTAAATTTTTTAACAGAAAATTAAAATTGAGACAATGCTGCACTGAATTTTATCTTCTGCTTGAGCAACTAGAAACAGCTAGAAACTCTTATTCATACCTTCTTTACAAGAATCTGGAGGCTGGTCAGGTATTTCTTCCCACGTTTTGCTCACGCTACCATCAGTGGCACCACTTGCTTCCAAGTGTAACATATGATTTCCCCACACCTTTGCATTGGGGTTTAACTCAGAAACCTTGGTTGACTCCTGCAAAAAAGAAATTGATTATGCATTTTGTGTGGATGCACAGCAGGTATGTGGTGCATAGATACATACAGTTTCAAATAGCAGTATCAGACTCAAGATTGTACTATCATGTTTTTTCACACCTGAATGTATTAACTGAATTCCCATAATCATTTCAGGTACAAACACAACTGAATTGTGCTGTACAGTATTCATTGCCCTGATTAAGAACCATCAGAAAAGGCTACCCAAGCAGAGCAATGACAACAAACATTTCATTCTTGTCTTTGACAGACTAACTCAGCCTGTATTTCTACCTAGACTTCAGGCAGTTCTCTAATACGCATGTCTACTTGATGTCGATTATATTGCTATTGTATCTGTTTCTGCAAAACAATACTAAACAAATCAAGAAAATACAAAAGTACAGGGATTTTTCTGAAATTATATAGACATGTAACAGTTTCAATGAAACATTATGGAAAATTGAAAGCAGTAAGATGTGCATGACAGCCTCTGCCATTACTTTTAGAGCAGGAACAGAACATTAGGACAAAAAGGATGAATAACCATATCCAGGTAAATCACCTCAAACCAATCTCCTTTAACTTCAATTGAAAATGGACACATTTAATTATTACATATGGTAATATACAACCATTATATAAATGATTACATCTGTGCTTCAGAGAGATTGCTCTCTGCAGTGCAAACATCCACTACAATACTTTTTTATAGCAATATGAGATAGTTCTCTCTTGTTTTGCTAATATTTGAGCAAAATGCATTGAATTATTCCATACCAAGAATATATCTGAGGTGTTTTAACATAATTACACTGGGAAAGAATATTGCTTACGATAAGACACAAAAAAGCTTGTTAAAAATTTGCTTTCTGAATTCACAGATGCTAGGAACATTAAAGTGTTTAAAGATAGGCACTGCAAAACTCCATGAAGCTTTAAACCTTAAACACGCACTCAAATACTTATCACAGTGCATAGGAAATATATCCAGAAAAAAAAACCCTAAAAAAATCTGACTTAAACACATCTCTTGAATGACAGAGAAGACTTACAAAAAGTGGAAGTGTTTGACATAACTACTTGAATAGTAAGGATTCAAAGATGACAGCAAGATCCATCAGTTTCCATTTTTAATATAAGAAGTTCCCCCAGGAGACAGCAAACAGCCTTGAGTACAATCCACTGCCCACACTGCCAGTGCTGGGCAAAGTCAGAGAAGCTGCTCCAACACAGCTGGTGAGGGGAACAGTATCAGGGAAGCTCAGCAGGGAAGGAAAAGGAGCAGCAGCTGCTACAGGTTGACTTTTGAAGAGTGGGTAAGGCTGGAGGGGACCACTGGAGGACATCCAGTCTGCCTGAGCAGGGTCCACAATCCTCAGGATTGTATCCGGACAGCTTTGCTTGTTTCTTAGCCCAGCTAGCCAAGATCCAGCCTAGCTCTTTCCTCTCACTTCTGCAGCCACTCCTTTCTACAGCACTACTCACCTCCAGAAGTGAGCCAAAGATTTCCTAATTGCTACCAAACAAGAATTTCAGGAAATCCACAAACATTTCTTCCTATACAAAGTTAAAGAGCCCTAAGAACGGTTTGTAGGCGACTTCCTTTCTGCACACTGAAGTGTTTATCTTAACTTCAGCTGGAACTGAGAATCTGCAACCAAGTTACTTTGCCAACAATTAAACTTTCACACAAAGTAAACAGAATGAAAAAAAAAGTCAATATTCAGCAAAATTTTTAACTTCTGCATTCTGTACAGCATTCAGTTTTGCAAAGGAAAGGAAGTCCTCAGGTTCTGGACAAAACAACTGCTATTTAACTAATGAAACCACAGTTTGACTTGGCTTAGTCAAACTTCTAGCTTCAGCTTTAAGCTTTAAGAGAAAATCACTTCTGCAGAATACTTACAAGTTCATCTTTATTGTGCCATCCCCAAGTACCACCATATTCTGGTGGTAACAGCTGATATGGGTATGTTTCCACTGTGTATGAAGCACTTGTTAAATTTTCAGGTTCATTCTGGAAGTTTTCATTAACTATACATAGTCTGTCATTCTTCATGGTATCATTAGAAGCTGTGTTATTCCATAGAAAGCCCACCAGATATTCACCATTTCCGGAAGGAACTGTGTCAGAAAGCTGCTGATTTCTCCAATCAGCATTGCCAGTCTGAAGATTGATGAAATGTGACCACATTTCAACGTGGCGATTTTGTCCGTCCAGGTCATAGGAGCGCTCCTGGTCACTTGATCCATTTTCCATCAGATCTAACACGCACTGCTCTCTGCCTTGCTGAAATCCTGCTGCACCAGGAGAGGCACTGGATATTTCATAGGAAGGAGTAGCAGCATATTTATCTACCTGCTTTGGGTCAACACAAACTCCAAGCTCTTTGTTTGAGAAAATCTTGTGATCTGGCTGCATCTGTTCCCAGCTTGTGGTCAAGTCATTCATCTGAGTATTTAATATGTAACTGGTGTTTTTCAGTTCAGTAGTCTCGGCTTCCAACTGCTTCAAATTCTCCCTGGTAAAAGGTTCTAGATTCCCAGCTGATAAACTGAAACCAGTGAGGTTCTCCTTTGAGTGGATGCTGACGTACTGGTTTACTTCACTATCCTGAAGATTACATTCATTTACATCACACATACTTTTTTCACGAGTTTCTGATCTCTCTTCAGTAAAAGGCCCAACAGAAACTTGAGTGTTCCCAACCTCTGGCTCTGGACTGGCACAGTGACACAACTCGGGCTCTTCTGCTGGTTTGTCATGCTTATGAGAACATGCATTTTGACACAATAAAGGCAAAAAGTTATGGTCTTCATTTAAGAGTTTAGTGGCATCTTCCAGATTTTTAGCATCATCTTTTAATTTTACACTCTTGTACATACAACTGTCCGTGGCTGCAGGTACAGTGGAGCCAGAGGGAGCATTCTGACTGTCAGCCAAGCCTTCATTGCAATTGAAAATGCCTTTATCACAATCAACAATGTTAGCATCCAGATTCTGTTTTACATTTTCTGCCTTGTTATCAATGGATTCATTTAGCTGACCTTCAAATTCTGTCTGTTTTACAAATTCTACTACATGCCCAGCTATTCTGGCTGACTCAGTCTCTGCACTCCATTGATTTTCCACTGTGTGGAAGGAACACACAGCCTGTTGTTTATCTTGTCTACAGTTCATGTCTATTTTATTCATATTCTCACATTCCACAGACACGGAAGAGAAACCAGTTTTGTTATCTGAATTTGAATATTTGCATACTTTACCTTTATTCCCTGGTGACTCTTGTGAAACCCGACACTCTAGGCTGTTTTCCTTTAGGAACATTTCATGTGTGCTTGGATTATGTAGTTCATGACATGTCACAGTGTCATCACTTACCCCTGATCTAGTTCTGCTCAAGTTACCAGCTTCCTCAAGCAAGTCACCTTTTAGTTCAGTGGCACTCACACAGACATCTTCCTCCACGCCACTGTGGTTTGCAGCTTCAGATGAGGTCTTGATTTCAGTGCAACCCTTAACGTGAGTTTGAAAATCAAAACCTTCCTCCAAGTTTAGCTGCATTTCAGTCATGTTCAAAGCTTCACAGCTACAAAATATTGTACCTGTGCATTTCTCTCTCTCTTTCAAGGATACCTCAAAACTGCTGTGATGTTCACTAGAGTCTGGCGCAAATGTTTGGCTATCACCATATGTTCTTTCAAGTGTTTTCTTTTCTACATTTGAGTTTACTTCACTTTCTGGCTCTAGAAAGCAGACTTCTTCAGCAAGGTTTTCTACATTGTCCATTTCATGTAACTCTAATGATAATTTAAAGTTACCCCCCATGTTCTCTATCACCTGTTTAGTATTTATTTGCTCTATAACACTTGAGGGATGCCTACTTAAACCAAGTGGTACAACATCAGAATGATTACTTCCCTCCGTTTTTTCTGAATAACATACTCCAGTGTTTAACAATACACTGGAAATATGATCACTGTTTTTCACCTTTTCTGAGTTAGGGCTGTATTGGTCCTCTCCAGCAGCATTCACAGGCTTTACAGAATCACAAGGTGTATGCAGTGATTCATTCCAACTGCCAGCACTACCCATGGTGTATACCTTCTCTTGCTGATTCTCAGGGATGATTTCATCGGACACTTTAGCTCTTAAGACATCTGTTACTGTACTGTCAGTATTTAACCTATGCACCTGACAGCTGCCAGTCAGTAAGTTACCAAAAGAACATTGGATGTCTAGGCTACAATATTCCTTTGTATCCTTTTTCTCCATGTTCGATCCATCCTCTTTTTTATACTCAAACAGTTCTTTCTGTGAATTAAACTTAGCTTCCACTTGTGCCAATTGCTGCATTGGAAATTCCTTTCCACTGTCTAGAGGTCGTGCCATGAAGCACATTCCTTCATCAGTAACAGCTGAGTTATCTATGTCTGCTGCAGTCTCTTCATGCACAGTAGCTGGCACCTCTTCATCCCCTTTCAGATCTTCGGCATCTACAACACAAATGCTGTAAAACTCCTTGTCTTTCACATTTTGACTGTTGCCTACATCGAGACAGGAAAATGTTGGAGACATCTCTCTATATGAACTCGAAACTTTCTGTAAGCTGTCACTCTTGCTGTCTTCAACATTTACTGTTGTTTCATTTTGCCTTGAATGGTCACACGTAACTGCATAATCCCCCAGAGAATTTCTATTTAAAGAAATTTCACTCTGTGAGCCTTTGTCTACGATGTCTGGTACATGTGAATTAGAAATACGATCAAACAAGCAATCCTCTTGTGCAGCTACATTTTCATTATTAATATCGCTATTAATATTTTCTATATTGTTCATGTGCTGACCATTGCTATTAGATTTTTTAAGTGCTCTTTTTTTAATAACCCTATCTTTCTTTTCTTCACTTTTCTGCAGATTTCCATACGTACCAGAGACTTTCAAGAGGTGACTAAATGAATTAAAGAAGCTAAAAGGTCTGCCATATGTCCTCCTAGGGCTCGCATGGGGAGTATTCCCCATGCTGTTATATGACGAGTATTTTGCTTTTCTACCCCAAAAGCCAGATTTAGAATCTGACACTGCACAATCATCGCTACAAACACGTTCAATGCTGACTGTTGCAGCTGCCCCATTAACTGTCCTTCCCACTGTACGTAGATCCTGGCTTTCCACAGTTCCAAAAATTGAAGATAAAGTTTTACTTATCCTTGACTTTGGTGCTTCCTCTTCCACAGATTTTTGTAACAAGCTGGTTTTCTCCTCACTCGTGCCGTTATTCAATTCTTTACTGAAGCAGCAGCCCATGTTTAATAAGTAGTGTCAGAGGGTCTTCTCATTGCAAATCACCTTCCTCTTTACACTAACTTTCTATGGCTACTGAGGAGACAAGCCAACACCCAACTGCCAAAAATAGCACACTTTAAAACCATGCAGGGGTTCATATGTCATTGCCACTCAAAGTCCAAATCCCAGTTGCTGAGCAATGTTTCAGTATTTCATCCTATACACTGTAATATTCAAGCCAAATACTCCTTCTAATGAGATTAGAGTCCTTTTACGAATATTACTGTGTCTTACGAACTTCTATTGTTTAATTTCCTAAAAAGTTTTGTTCATCCAAATAATTAAAATATTTAAATGACATCTTTCAAAATGCTTATGTGTGCCAGGAACTAGTCTTCATACTTAATACAACTCCCATCTTCCATACAAGGATAAATGCATTCTGGCTTTACATGTTTAAATCTGACATGTAGATCAAACACATTTTGGACCATTTTCTACTTCTCCTCCCTTCCCCCAGAGCTGAACCTACACCACCATTACTTCTTTAGGAAAAACAGGCTAAAGATAGATAAGACCTCATGTATTCCATTGAGCAGTCATTGTACATTATCAGAAGCTAATTCTGTTCCAAGCCTTTTTTTAAAATTTGTTATCTGCATGAAAAAAAAAAGAATACATAATTCCTCAGTGACTTACAGCACTGAAGGGGGCCTCGAGATCATTTACCCACCTCATGGTACTGTGACAGGATTAATCATACTCAACCTCAGAAAAAAATGGTGTATCCTTTTACTAAAAACTCAAAAATATTTTAAAAGTAATTTGACCGAATGCTACTCCTTCCAAAAGTCTATCCTCAGTATAGTTTTCATTGTTGTACATATACAGACTCCTTCTGACCTTATAATAACTAAACCATTTTTATACACATGTATTTACATATTGAAATACTTCAGTTACTGTAAATTCTTGTAGTTGCTAATAAAAAGTGGTTCTGTTTCTTCAAAAATAAAAGCCCAATAAAAAAGTTGAAAATGCCCAGCAATCTTTTTCTGCTCTAAACAGAGTTGTTCTTCTTTGCCTTTCCATTACCTCACATTGCTCAGACTTTCTCTCAAATTCATTGCTATTATTTCAAATTTGGACCCCATACTTCAGAGAGCTTAGAGTGTACAACTACAGCACCACACTACTCTGTTACTTAAAAGATATTGAAAATATGTAAGTGTAAGACAAGATAGACCCTTAAACTCTATTTCAAATGTTCTTTCAAACAAACATTGAACTCAGTGCTATTTTTCCATTGGTCGTGCACCTGATAGCAGTTAATATTCCACTAACTCTGACCATAAAAGACTGCTGAATTGGCTAAAAAGTACATTCCCTCTTCAGCAAGTCTGCTTTGAAATTGCAAAGTAACATCAGAGGAAAACTACCCTTCCACCGCCCCTTATCCAACCCAAGAAGACTCCAAGTGCCTGCAGCTACACTGTTCCTAAGGATGGGAAGTCCGATGCATCATTGCTGCCATCTGGTGCATTTTTTTTAATTCTCTCATGGGACAAAGTTATTCAACATGCTTGGATCCAGACTGAAAACTATGCCAAGTCACTCCTCTCTTTAACATTCCGTGGAACCGAGAACATGGAAAAGGGGAGGGAGTTACTTATAATAGTTTTTTTGAAGAAATGCCATGAGCAAACAATTTAACTGTTTTTAATGTCAGCTTAAAGTCATAGTAATACTTAAAAAGTTCACAACTATTCAGAAAACTCCCTTATCAGGTGAACAAATAGCAAGATTTTTCCCTTTGTGATTTAACCATTACTGACTCGTGCTTTCTAGAGAGGAATAAATGTCTTTAAGAGACAGACCAGGGCAAAGTCCCCTCTTCTAGTGCCTTAACAACCACTTCTCCTATCAACTAATGGGAAAAAAAGGGGTGAAGCAGTTCAGGGTGAAGCAGAAACTTAGTCCAGTTTTCCCACACCCTTCTCATGCGCAAAGGCACACTTTGTACTTGTTCCTTTGTTTTTATCTTAGGGTTCCAGGGATAATTTCTATTTTTAAGCAGCTGCAGTGCACATTCATTAAGTCAAATTTCTCAATACTATTTACTGTGAGATCACAACTTAAAAAAAAAAGGCAACATGAATTTAAGCAGAAAATGCCACTCTTGTTATGCTACATCACTCGAGGCACCTTCTGGCTAAGCTAAACACTGCCACCAACTTGAAAAGCACTTAACAGAGTTCATGCTCTGTTACTTCAGAGCCCAAATCGGCTGGGGAGTAGGTTTTGTTTTTTTGGGTTTTTTTTCCTTTATTCATGCATATTTCAGCTCTGGTATATTTCTCATCTACTCAAAGCCTAAACAGGTTTTCTGTCTCCATGAAACAAAAGTGCTGTGAAGCAGCACTTTCATAACCTGAACAATTACCTTTTTTTAATAGGTATTTAGTCCTATGTCCTGCACACACCTACACAGAAGGCAAGAAGTCAACATGCTTATTAACATGAGGGTACTTACCCATCTTTTATTTCTCCATGTACCTATTCCTTGCCAAGGAATAAGGGTTTATCCCAGATACAGCCTTATAGGCCTAAGTTTTAAAACATAATCTAGATTTAAAGTTAAAATAACACAAGTCAAAACAGTCCTTACAACCTACTGACATCTAAGTTCCTTTACTCTTTTTCTATAATGAAGTCATGCAATTGTTACAAGTCCTGAAGACACAGTGATTATGCTGCATTCTCGGGCCATACCTGATGCCATGCCCACCATCAGTTAAGGGAACAGAGAAAAGCAGCATCACAACAGATGTTGCAGCGACACTACTGCAGGCTTCTGGAAACAGCTGGTCAAATTGCTTAACTCTCCTTCCAATAGATCATGGTTAATGGACTGCTAAGAGTTTACGTACACACTCTACACATCGAAACAATTACATTAGAAGTCATCTACAGGTACAAAACTATTCTTATGGCCTACTCACTTTTCTTATGGCCTAAATCTAGAATACCATGACAGAAAGAGCAAACACCAACCAGTATTGATCCTTATGATGCTGATACTGTATACGTTCAGTTTAAGGCCTAATTCTCCCATTGCTTATTTAAAGCTAGTCGTGTTCCCTTGAATTACTACACACCACCTACTTGTTATACAAACTGCTACTGACCTTTCAATTGACACATACTGCATGTAACACTGTGTATTGTCAAATGACCTGAGGATTATATGGTATACTGAATTTTCACTGAGCACATGGTCCTGTAATAAACTAGTAAATCTAATTTCCTCAGTTCCTTTTTCTTCTGAGGCTTATTTTTGAATGGACTGCAAAAGGATTTTTGCACAACATAATCTAGCAGCAATAAGCCTGAGACATCCTTTTATAGTACTTCCTAAGGAAAACGTTTTTGGGAAGTACAATTAAGTGGCATCTTTCATGAATTACTAGTTATTTTTCCTCTGCTTTGAACAATGGTATGACTGAACTTGTATTTACAGTACCTATAAGCATTGACAAAAATCAGTGTACCACACAGATTTGAATTCCCATTAACAGAAACCCACGGCAGCAGCTGGTAATTATTCAGCTAGGGAAAGAATGGGTGATGCTCTTATTGCAATCAGACAGCAAGTTTAAATGGCCCCACTGTAACATCCTGCACTGGAACACACATTTGCAGAACTTGTTGTCACTTGAAGACAAGGATCCCTTCTAAAGTTATTTTCAAATTTCCAGATCAGGTCTTCAGTGTGGCTAATCCAGGAAAGAAAATTCTTTGGTCATTGTAAAGTGCTCTGACAGGCCACACATTCAAATGTGAGCATGGCAGAGGAAGAGTTCAGGCTCAACAAGCAAGAAAAAAGACTGTGCATAACTTTAGCACTAAAGGTCAGTTAAATTCTGTCTGGCAGAGACAGGACATACAAACTACCTCCACCATGGGATTTGGGTCTTGGCCTCTTCCCTCAGAGCAACTTCTAATTCCTAGCAGCAAAGAGTTACTATTGAAAAGGAAACACAGAAGTGAGTTAAAATGGATTGAAACATTTCTTAAATGCTGACTTTCCTGGGTCCAGCCTAACAAGGGCTTTCTCAGAATGAGTAAATGTCAGTCAGGATACAAACAGCCCATTGACAGATGTCACCTGAAGTGACAAAGCCCACCTCTAGGTAAAGAAGTTGCAAAAATAGCACATTTAACTCCTAAAGCTAAGAAAACCATCAAAGCTAAGATTCTGCTAGCATCCTCTAAGCTATGTATCTCCAATGTGTAAGTCTAAGCTACTATTGACAAGAAATCCATGAAGATCTTCAAGATGCAAATTTCCTTCAAATGACTTGTGTGCAAAACTACAGAAATTCTGCTGTTAAATACTACTAAAATCAGCCAAACTCAAGAATGGTTGCGTTGGAAATGAACCATAGTAGCCTACTGATTGATCTACATTATGTATTAAATAGTATAATTTCACAGCTACTTCAAGGCAGAAGAAAAGACTGTCTCCTTCTCTGTGAGGTTAAGCCTTTGAAAAATGTTAGTAAACAAGTGACCTGTATATCTTTAAGCAGCAACCCCGGAAAGTGATTTCTGAAGGATTTCATCACAACATCAAAAGTTTCATTTTAATTTAGTCACTCTTGATTACCTATTCGAAATTACTCACAGTAGAATGTGTTCAGTTTTGTTCTTGCCAAGTAACAGAACGACTAAAGTAATAATTAGAAAAATTTAGTTATTGTTCAAAGAAAAAGCAAAAAAATGCTTTATATAACCACTTCAGATTAAGAACTAGCCTACTAATTTTTACAGGATCTACAGAAGTGCATCAAAATTCTCCATAGAAATTCTGTAACTTTCTTCCTGAACAAAAGCATTTGGACAAGGTACATCAAGAGATCCCAGTTGAACAGCACAGCCAAAACAGCTGGGAACACAATTCAGCATATTTCTTATAAGTCTTTTAAAAAAAGACTCCTAGAAACTTCATTCAGAGCCATGGCAGTATGGTCTCGTATCAAACGCACACTGAAATAATGATCAGCATCTATGGCTTTTTGCAGTCTAGCCCTGTGATCTCAAAATAATTAAGACACAAGAAACACCAGGTGATTTTCACTTCACCTGAAGGAGGTACTTGCTAAAGGCAATAGAGACAGGATTCCAGAAGCTTTTCTCCTTCCTATCACATTCATGGAAAGATGCAGGTGTCTGAATGATTTTTGTTTGCTAACTTTCTCCTGCACTCTGTGAAGTTTTTCTCCAACTATAACCTTGTTCCCAAAACTTGCAAGTGAAGTCCTGAAGCAGTGGCAAAAAACAACTCATGCAAGCATGGCATTACAGAAGGGACCGTTTTGAAACCACTTTTAACAGAATATATTGGCAATTATGCTCCTACAACAGAATGACCTTTTGATGCTGTGCATATAAGAGTATCATAGTGGTATAACTTAATAAGCTACAGGTCTCATCTTTTTCAGATAAAATACTCAGCCAAAGAAAAGCTTTCATCACAAAAGAACAAGTTATTTGAAATGTACCATTACAGCACTATAGATACATTCCATAATATCTAAATTGACATCAGCCCTCCCATGAAAAGAACAGTAAGGTCTTCTGAAATTTAAAGAAATGGTTACTCTCTCTTTCTCCAAATAAGTGGGGAAGAACAGGAATTGATTTAGATCCAATTTTTTCTTTTTTTTAATAAAAATTCTAGTATGTCAGATAAAAAGAACTAGCATCCATGTGAAGACTCATCAAATTGCATTTAATGCTAATGCACCTGCTGAAATGCACAGCCAGTTCCAAACTTTTGAAGGAAAATCTGCAAGCCTCTCTTACTCAAGTTTACACACTGGTTTATCGGCACTAATGCCCTGAGTACAGAGAAAAAAAAAAAAAGGCAACAGCAAATCACAAAAGCTCAACTTTCAGAAGTATGGCAGAAAAGCAGGTTGAATTTTTTCCTCTACTGTCAAATAAGTCAAAATTCACATCTGAGAAATGTAAAATAGAGAACTAAAAAAAAAAAAAAAAAGGGAGGAGAAGAACAAACAAAAAGTGCACCAGCTTGTTTAGGAAAGAAAAGCACACGTTTAGAATGTTTTTCAAAATGCTCCTTAGTGGTTGCTGCAAGGCAAGTTGGAAGCAGGAAGCATTTAGCACAGCACAAGCGAAGTGCCTGGCAGAAGATACAGTGAAACCAAACCCTTCAAGATGTCCCAAGAGGAAACATTCCTCCCAATATACAGTTAACAAAGATGAACATTTTAATATATTTGAATATAAATCAAGTATTCAATCTTCTTGAAGACGTATGTAACATTTACTGCAACATTTACACACATAGTACAATCTACTGCATGATGTGCCAAAAGCATCCCATACAGCCACTTACTGGATCCTGCACAGCAGCACACGCCACTCGGCAGAACTGACTGAGCAAAATTCCTGTTACAGATTGCAAATTCCAGTTCGTATGCTTTTTTCAATTACACATACAAACAAAGTGCATTCCCTGCATTTTCCTCACATGGTAATGTGTGAGCAAGAACCTAATTCAAGATTGGTGATACAATTCCTACATAGCCTAAAAAGCCCTGTACCTTAAATGGCTGCAAACTGCCATAGCTTGCAGTTTATGTAAATCCCCCCACAGGGCTGAAGCAAAGTTAAGTTGAGGTTCCTACTCAGAATGGAGAATTACCACCTCCAACAGCTCTGTTCTAGCTGTTTAATGTTGCAATGCTGTCAGCCAACTGTCTTCTACAATGTTCTGACCTACAATTTTGATTATGACACAGTAAAAACACAATGTTTCATACCACACTTACACCAGGGGAACATGCAATTATAATACTTACTAGATGAGAACCGTCCTTAACTTCTTGTACTTGCTGCACCTGCGGTTCAGCCACAACTTTAGTGTCCTGATCAGAAGTCATGAGCTGTCTGCTTTTTGGCTGCTCAGAGAGAACTTTACTGGTCACCTTTGTAAGCTGCGGAAATAGGAAGACAAAAGATTCTGTAAGTGGTTGTTGAAATTCCCGAGAACCCGCAGCCACTCCAGACACGCTACCCTGATTGAGACCAAAGGTCCAAAGAACTTCCACACAATACGGTCGGAATTATGCATCCAGAGAAAACAGAAGATGAGGATAAAGCGATCTTGCAGATACACTTAGCCCCCGGTCACTGGCTGCCTCGGTATTACAGATGAACACTTGCCACAGCACTGGGCAGGGAAATTCCATTGGGAAAGTTTCTCTTGATTCTCACCTTAATCATTCAGACTGGATTTCAAACCATGACTTCTTCATACCACTTGGCAGACTCCGCTCAATAAGAAGCATTTAGGCACAAACTAACCCCTGTCTTCTATAACTACTTTGATGGTCACTTTATCTTTGCAAAATTTAAGCAGCATGCTACAACAGTTCTCTTTAGTAATGCTCAACCAGTTCTTCTGCTCTATCATCCCAAAATCTTATTTTATTTGATTAAACAAGTAAAAAACTGAGTAGACTTGAAAGTCTGACAATGACTTTGCTGTGAAATTTGATGCTAATATTTAATATAGTTATTTTAAAAAGAAAGTCTTTAAAAACCACTAAAAGCTAACTTAAAGCATGAAGTCTCAAAGTAAATATTGGGGTGTGAAAATCAGGCTTTTTATTTTTTCTTTTCTAAAAAGATGTAAAATGCTTTTTTAGTTTCTTATTCATATGGAAATTCCAGAAATTTATGTGTAACAATGCATGAGAGAAATTTATTGCCTTCAAGTTGGTGACACCAAACTTCATACAATCTCCTTAAAATTAAAATGTAAAGATTTGCAGCAGATGGAAATTAATGGTATTGTTCCATTCTTTAGGAGCATAAGCTCCTTTTAGGCTACCTCGACTCCAGGACTGGAGTAAAGAAGTCTTTCCTTCAGTCTGTGGCATTACGGCCTTTCATGGAATCTCCTTTACACTACATTTTGAAATGGACAAAAGCAAACGCCAAATACAACTACTGAACATATTCCAAAATTTTCAAATAACATTATTATGTTCAGCCATGAACTGATTCAGACACCTGTACTACAGGATTATGCAAAATACATTTTATACAGTTGAGGAAACAAATATACTGACATTCCCAAGAAGATGAACATTCCAGCTTACATGAAGAGTTGCTTATCACTTTGTGCTCTTGATGTAAAGTCAGCATGAAAAATATGTTTTCAAAAGAAACACATATACTGCGTCACTGTTATATTCTCAGAAGTTTCTTTTCCCAACACTCTGTCTCTCAGCTTGGAATAGAAACTACTTAAGTAAGGAAGAAATGGCACAGACAAAAAACCACATTAAAACAAAACTAAAAAATTACACTATCCTTCACATACAGTGTTACACACAAATATAATCACAGGTTATGTAACAAAGTCTGGAACTCATTCAGGATGTTTGTCTTTCATAAAATAAACAAAAACCATCCTCAGGATGAAAGCATTTTCAAAAGTAGTATAAAATAGCCAGACTCTGTGTTGCTTAAAGCCATGCATGGGAACATGGAGGCACATTAACACTGCAGAAAGTGTCTAAGCTTCTTGGAGAACACTTCTGTTCATGTTTTTTAAAGAAATTGTGTTTAGCCTTTCAAAATTTTGGATTAATTTTTTTTCTAAAAAGAGCCAAAGACTCCTTACTCATTTCATGTTTGCTGTATGTAACCTCCACTGCTGTTCATACTAACCTTGGGCATACACTTCAGTCTGGACTCACAGGCTAAAGTCTACAGAAAGACAAGTATGTTTCAGTCAGCCATGGTGGTATCTACTCAGCATTCTGATCCCCAAATCAATGCTAAGGTACCTCTTCACATCGTTCCGTCACCTAATTATCCCACATATTCCCATTCTCTTCTAAGACTAGCCTTTCCAGAGTCATGCTGCAATCTCTTCCATCCTCTGGTACACAGTGTTAGCACCAGAACTTTGTAAGCCTATGGATAAAGGAAGGGAAGGGAAACAGCTACCATCATGTGAGTCTATCAAACAAAAAGTAAAGTTCCACTACACATATATCCTTTAAAGTGTCCGCTGACTGGCCATCAAGCTCAAAATATCCAGCTATATCATTAATTCCAGCTGAGGGTAGACAAGCTGCCAGCCAGCCTGACAGCACACAACTGCAACGTGCACATTGCAACTTCAAATTTCTTGGGCAGGCCACCAGCAATTAGAGCAGCATATCATTCTACTGCTTTTTACAAGTCCCTAAGATGAGATAACGCAAGATGCTTCTCACAGGCCACATCTAGACTGAAGCTCTGGGTAACTTTGTTTGCACTACTCAGACTAATAATCATATTCTCATTAGATACACAGATTTGTTGTGATACATACCACACCAAATCCACTCACATTGTAAACAAATTATTTTTAACAATTACAATGTCAAACCCATATATTTAAGTTGAATTTTGATCATTAAGGATCAAAATGGCACTCCAAACAACAGTGATAAAGTAATTTTTTTGAAGAGGATAAAACGTGCTTTCCAAATCCCATTATTTTAATAATGATCAGCTATTGCCTTTCAGCAAATGGGAAAGCCATACAGAAAGATCCCAAACCCAGAAGGAGGAAGCTTCTGTTGCAATTTTCTTCACTTAATACATCCCACTGCTACAAGTCTGCAGGATGTCAAGTGTTCAGCTGCAAAATCCCATTGGCTGTGAGGTACTTCAAAATTACTTCACATGCAGGGCTGTTCTGGAAAGTCAAAGCCACCTTTTCTGCTGTAGAGCTACCACTTATTGGACTCCTAAAGAACAAAACCTACATGGCTGCAGGCTCCCATGACTATCATGCCAGAGAACACAGGGTTGTAGAAAAAGGCAGTGTTACTTCAGAAAGAGAAAACCAATAAAAATCATGGAATGTTAAAAGCTCTCTGTAGGATCTGTTTCAGCATGTTTTTCATTAGTATTAATATATATCTTCATATAAAAGCTTATTTACACAAACCAGAATCAATAGCTGGTAATTCTAGAAACCATGGGTAAGGATTCACTGTTTGAAAGAGTTCATCAGCCAAATTAGTGTTATCAGCCAAGTTAAATGGAGCATTTTAGTGCAGCAATGAAAATTATCATCCAACTGAAGAGTTAACTTGTCCATGACTTTAAAAGATATGGTTTACCAGTCAGCAGTTCAATGTATCTTTGCATAAATACATGTTGCTGCAATAAGCAGGAGACATTCAAGAGAAAAATGCAAGTCGGCAAACCCGTCTGGGATAGAGATAGCACTACGTACAGCAAAACACTGAGCTATCAGAATCAAATGACAATTTTTTCATCACAGAATCACAGAGCAGTTTTTTAGTTGAAAAGGGCCTTTCAAAGGTCATTTAGTCCAAACTCCTCTGCAATAAGCAGGGACATCTCCAACTAGATCAGGTTGCTCAGAGCCCTGTCCAACGTGACCTTGAATGTTTCCAGGGATGGCGCATCCACCACCTCTCTGGGCAACCTGTGCCAGTGCTTCACTGATTTAGAAGCACCCATTAACTTCAATTCTACAAATGCATATAGTAAATCACTGTATCCTTCTGGTTTGCCATTTGATCATCATAGAGTCAAGTTCAGCAACTTGAGAGTAACTCTGCTCTTGACTCTACTACAGGCATTCAAATACTTACTTTGACAACTATCTATCCCAAGAGAAACTGCCTAGATTTTATTAAAAATTATCAGAAGTAGTCCAAACTTGGTTTGTAAATAGGCAAGACAAGTTTAAAATACCGGTAAAAACATTTTTCTTTAGAAACTGAGTAATATTCAACCATGCTTGCTTTCCCCAAAACTGTAATACACTGCTTCTAGTAATTGCAAGAGGAAGGGGAAGAGTGCCTATTACTCATTTTCTCATTAGTTTGAGGGTAATGGGGGCAGTCACCCTTCACTTGTACAGATCTGTCCCTGTGGACACCTGGTGAGCGGTTAACCTGAGGAGTTACAAGAATATTTTCAGGAGGGACTGAGACCACCTGGTTGAGCAACACAGGTATTTCTGCTTACTGGTTTCACTCTGCAACCACCTTCACAAATAAAAAGATAAAAGTTTGTTGGTGGGGGGGAGGGGCTGATTCTTTTGTTTGTTTGTTTTGAGGGTTTTATGAGGTTTTTTTGGGGTTTTAGTGTTTTGGTTTTTTAGAAGTTGATAGAATGGTTCTTTACTGTCAAATATTTCCAACATCATCTAGTTATAATTCATTTTAGAAGATACCAGATACAAACCAGCAGTGGTCCACAGGATGACTATACAGAGAAGTGCACACAACCACATGATCACTCCTGCCTGGGTGCCAAGCCAAGCAGAGCTGGGACTGCTCTCATCCAAAAGCCACACGTGTGTTAGCGTGGTGCCAAAACCAGACTAACCTTTACACTGCATTTTAGTGCAGGTTTAGGTATCCTAGTACAGGCAGAGTTAACGTGCAACTGTCTGAGGGTATTTATAAACACACTGTATCCACATGCACCACAACCTGGCAAATAGGTTGGAAAAGACACCTACCTACCTGATTGTTACACAGCGAACAAAACCACTGCTGCTCTTGCTGACCTCCCCAAAAACCTCCCTGGAGTGTAGCCCCCAATCCTCCTGCTTTCATTAACATAACAGCTTTAGTTTTTCTAATTCGTATTCAAAGTGTGCTTTCCTGCAGTCTGTTGCACTGTCTAGAGTTACTAAAGTCTGAGTAGCAGCATGCGTTCTCTCAATCTAATCAGTGAGATAGATCTGTTATTTAAAAACATGCATAACCCCAAACAATGCTCTAGGGCTGAGATCTTGCCTGCCAACTTTCAGCCCAGAGTAATCAGCCCTTAAAAAGAGATTGACAAATGCAAGTGCTGACAACTAACTTTCACCCTGCAAACAGCAACACCATAAAACAAAAAAAGCTCACTAGAATAAAAGAACTTTTCATTGCTCTTCCAGCAAGTACAAACAAAAATAGATTTGAGTTTGGCTTTGTGCAGAATTCTTCCTAGCAAACATTTTAGAAACTTTAAACACAGATTAAGATAAAGTTTTCACAAGGCTAATACAGAAATACACTTCTGTAACATGAGAAAGCTTAAAATGTTTTCCAAACAGAGGTGCATTGCTTAACTTAAGCCTCATAACAAACTTCCAGCTGCAGGCCAGAAATCCTCTTTCTACTGTGAGAGAGAACATACTTTCTCACCATCTACCATACACTTATGTACCCATGAGGATCATGACACCACAGCAGAGGTAATCAGAGCTACCACTGACCTCAGCTCTGAAAAGTTTTAGCACCTGCTGAAGACATCATATAGACATTTATATGATAAATAAGAAATGTCTTTTTCAAAAGTATGCTATAAATTTAATACATTAGCTTATCTTTAAACAAAGTTTAACTTTTCTTTATTAGTTTCACCAGCGTTGTGAATACCCAAAGCACATGTAGTATGTCAAGAGTTAATCATGTTCTCGGTCTCAGTAAAGGTGCCAACTCAGATACAGGATATATGGTTAAGCTTACACAGCATCATCAAGAAAAACTGGAAAAACCCTAATCCTGAAAGGCTGGAAGTTTCCCTCAGTGTCATAAGCAGTGATACAAACTTTCAATTTTCATCAGGTGGCTGTTTTAGAATACTTTCAAAAAAATATAACAGCTATTAGAGTTGACCCATCATCCTGCTGCATGGGGCACAGGTTACAATCCTGTAGATGAAGAACATCATCCAAGCTGTCTCATGCTCACAGAGAAAACTTGTGACAGAACTCAGGGGTTTCCATCTCTCCCTTCGAAGCAGGAAATCAGTTTCTTTACAGAGCAGATTTCACAAGCAATCTAGCTTTCAAAGGATGGCATTATTTAAAATAAAATATACTGTGAAGACGTAACATTACCACAGCAGATAAAATAGCTGCGAATGAGAAATCTAACAACAGCAAAAGCATATCTGTTTGTGGCAATCTCCGCAATCATCACTGTGCCTGCATCAGTTGTAAAATCTCTATTACACAACAGCAATTAAAAAGCTGACATGATATAAATATTTAGTCACAGAAGTCATGTGTCTACAGAAGTCTTGAATGCACTTCTATTAAAAATCATCACAAGGTTCTCAATTTGTTTAACTGCTGATTAGCTAAACAGTTGAGGGAAAAGTTGAAAATTCACCTCTGGAGCTTAGTGCTTAGACCCAGAGATTTATGCAAGTCTGTCAGATGAAGGTTTCAAAACGTAAATGCATCCAGTGTACGTGTCAGCATGGTGGCCGGAAAGTTAGATTTCAAAAAACCTGAGAAAAGTACCACTGGATTTGTTTCAATTTTCCTTCCTGCCAAGAAAATTACTCATGCCCCAGCACTCTCCAGAATAATGCAACTTCTTGGTTCCTGAAGAGGAACATGGACATAAGCACTGGGGGCAAACCTGCAACAGGACACTTGGCAGACTCAAGGCACTTCAAAACACACAAGGCAACTGGGTGTTAGCAAAAAATACAGTGTCAGAAGAACCTAGAACTTAATGCTGTACTTTTTTAACATCCTTTAATATAAAATACAAGCACAAATCATTTAGAGCTGCTGCCGCATCTACTTCACAAGTTGTTTTGGTTTTTTTTGTAAAAACCCTTCTGTTGTTTATAAGGTTGACAGTGTCCAAAAGTGTTCTGCAATTCTATTAATTATCTCTTAAAATGTAGTCTCTCCTCTAAGAAAGGCTGAGATTTCAAGAGAAACAGTAAATCTTGTTATTTAAAAGGAACGCTGCATTTCTTTATTTAAAGATCTATGAAACATTTCTGTGTAAGGCTTCCCAAACAATTCACAACTCTCATCATTTACTGAGCGTTCTCACTCACACAGAAACCTATGCGACGAAGAGCACACCAGAACTGATTACTCTGCAAGTCTGCAAATCCAGATCATTACAGTAATTAGCTGTCCAAAAGATGCCAAGCAGCAAGTTACTAAACAAAGGTGATAAAATACCAAATAAACCTGATACTGGTAAATGACAAGGACTCTGTACAGAGGCATATGAAAAACTCTTTCAGTGAAGAGCAAGAAAAATGGGAAGAGGGTAAAGTTACAGTCTTACCATCTCAAACAAGAAGTCGTCAACAGTGCACAGAAGATAAGAGGATGACCCCCATCAACAAAAAATTATTATCGTTTTTGTATCTAGCCTTTGCACCTATCTATGCACTGTATTTTAAATATACGTGCTTAAAGAAAATGAAATAATTCCACTATAGTCAAAGGTCTCTCACAGAATTTCTGCAACCCTCCTGCACACCAAGAAGCTTCACATGCAGTTACTATCTGATGTGCGCTCACACATCACTCCAGAGATGGACCAAGAAGCCTGTGGATCATATCCTCCTCAGTAATGCAATACACTAGATGTTTAATGGTATATAATTTAACAAAAATCTTACCATTTAAGAACACTAGGAGTGGCTACCAAGCACGAATAAGCCACTGGGAGGAAATTTTTACACCTGATAAGAGTGTCATGTGCCTTGAAGACAAGTGTGATTGTGTCATGAGCAGTTTTCAGTTTGCTTATGGCTTGTTCTCAGTTTTCAAGTCTGAAGCAGAACTCTCCTGACTGCAGGCTGAAGCACATTACATTAAGAAACCCAACTCATTAATTAACAGGAGTTGCTTCATGTTGCACATACATCACAAAACCACAAGCTTGTTTTCCTCACTGTAAGTGGACTAAGAGCACACACCCTGCAGGTTATTCATAAAGATGCATATTTAATTTCTATTATAACTATCATGTTAGATAAGGTATTTATCAGATGATGATTTCAAAAAGTACCACACTTAATTAAAATTCATCTCTCGACTCTCTGATTTGTGCATTTTCTAGGCAACTCCTCAAATGGCAGAGTTAAATTGTTAGCAGCTCAGCCAAATCATGACAATTCTGAAAAGCGGGATGCTTGCTTAAGATAAATTAATGATGATCACAGTTCTCCATAAGTCCATTCTCTCTTGATAAGCTGAATGTAGAATCACACATTCTACATTCATTACCAAGGCCTACAAAAATCAGAAAACATCTCACACTGAAGGAAAAAGGTCTTTTAACTTTCTCAAGAGAGGGATCAGGAATTTGTTACTCAAGTACATTAGGTAATTACCTCGAAGTATAATGAATTTCCACTAAAATGATCCATCACTTGCCCTCCTTTATATTTGTGAGCATTTGAATTCCTCCCTACCTCCCAGCTCTGGCATGACTTTTTACTTTTCCAGGTCTGAAAACATCACCAGAAAGAACAGAATTTGAATAAATTTGAACACCCCCTTCTCCAGTTAAACAGAGAACTAGGCAGTAGTTGCCTGCATATGCACTTTACTTCTGTGACCACCAGAAGAGTAGTAGAGGAGAGAGGACTCAAGCTGAACGCCTGGTGGCATTAATCCTTCTGTCCTGCTCCAGGAAACGAGAGGAGCAGAGTACTCCAAACCAAGTACTTCAGTTCTGAGTGGAACTGAACAGCTGAAGTCCACATCACTCTGCTGCTGCTTTTACTCCTGCTACAAAGCATCACAGGTAGCTCCTACAACAATTTAAGAAAACAAAAACGGAAAGTAAAAGCTACAGTAACATACCTGCAGGACCTTCACAAGAGAAACCTCAGCAGATTGCACACCGCCTGTACCGAATTAAAGAGTGAAAGGACAGGCCAGTGCAAACCACTGCTCTTCCGCATTGAAATAATCAGAACACTAATTAAGCCTAAATACAGGGCAAACAATGCTTTAAAGTACCTACAGAAGGACAAGCTGGGAGTTGGACCCCACACTCTGCACAGCACTTCATGTCTGCCTCTGCTTCCAAACTACATTTGGAATACATCTGTTAAATAAGCCTAACCATAAAGGCAGACTAATTTTTCATATAATCCTCTAAAACCAGCCAGCTTAAATAATGACTAAGTATATAAGTCTACATAAGTATAGACTAAGTCTATTTATGCCAAATATGGGCTAAGAGAAACTACAGAATGTGATGGAAGCTCCCTCCTTCTGCAAGATTTTTTCTTTAATTAATATATTTTAAAAACCGATTAGGTTCTCATCAGAGCAGAGGCATCACATATTATACTAACCCACTGCTCACATTAATTTCTTGCAACACTCTCATCCACCTGCATTTACCTGTTACACTTGCCTAAGCTACAAGGCAACAGCCTGTGCTTGCAGTGTCCAGTGCAGTAGGATTCTGATCTGCAAACAAAAGGCACAGCTGAGGCAATACAAAGAAAAGCATTGGTATTTTCACTAATATGCATAAATTTAACTGCTAAAATTGTTTACTTTCTACACAAATATTAATTCTAGACGCATTGGGATGATCTTTGATAAGCTAATTGCATTTTCTCTGAAAGTCAAAGGTTCTCAATAACTTCAGAGATCTTTATGCCAACAATTAGCTGGGAGACTGTTCCAGGCTTTCAACCTAATACCAATATTTAATATCAAATACTGCTCACTGATGCAGAAATTAATTTTATCATTTCATGCAAACGCTAAACGATGGAAAAAAAATGATGGAAAGCATCACAAAAATATGTTTCTAAATTTTAGCACCATCAAATACAAAACCTCACCTTAATCAATTATCATCATCCATGTTGCTCCTTTGCACTAATGTGACATGAGTCAAAAACTGCACAACACCTCTGTACACACAGAAAGCAGAAGAGCAATTGATTAGAAATAGTAAATTGAATTGGCAAGAAAATTCAAGCCTGCCCTGGAGTAGATAAGGCAGGAGCAAATACCTGTTAGCCCTAATGACTGGATTTCACGAAATATTGCTCATTCCTGTACTATTTTAAAATAGTCATTTACAGACCACTACATGGTAGCTTAAACTCTTGAACTCTTAAAATAGGCTTATATTGCTCTTTCCCATAGCCAACCAAGACACTAAGGAAGAGATTAACAGGACTATCAGAAAAAGCCACGTGGAAGACTTCTCCAATATTTTTTTCTATGAACTATAGTTCTTTATTTTGACACACATCTTATTTCCAGCAGGTAAGTTTTACTCTGGACACCAACTCTGTCTCATCCTTCAGTACCTTCTCTGAATTCATGCACACATGAGGAATTATTATGCAAAGATAGTATCTTGCATAATAATTTATTTTCTTTGTTTCCCTTCCTTCCCCACATAACTGGCCTGCTCTCACTTAACCAATGAGGTGTTTTGTTGGTTTTGGTTTTGGTTTTTTTTTTGGCATTTGCTTTTCTTTAAAGTAGCTATTGAAGGGAAGTATGAGATTAATTTTCCTATTCCTCTGCTGAAGGAAGCAACAATTAAACACATTAAGCTCACACAGAGCAGTCAAGTTTACAGAGACTGATGCACTTTCACTATGAGAGACAGTTTCAGTCTAAGACAAACTGATTCCTGACTTGGAGTGAAAACTAGAAAGATACTGAACTTTGCTGGAAAACGAACTCACCAACATCTCAGCATGTCAGGCTCCCTCTAAGTGGACCTGTCATTTCATAAATTCTGTTTAATGAAACAACTGCCAGTTCTACAGTATTTTACTAGCTGCTTCAAGTTTTTAAAGCTAAGATGCAGTAACTGATGGTCTGTTTGGCTCTTGCCAGTTCTTCAAAGAAACACTAAATCTTCAAATGCTGTAACACATGACGAGGCTCCAGGAGGTTTAGCACTTGCTTAGAGGGAACAAGTTAAATGTTGTGCATGAAGAGTGTCAGTTTGGCAATGCTGGGAACAACGAACTTCCTTGTTTCAATTACTGAATGTTCCTCCTCACGATTTACCAATACCAGCTCTAAGTTTTCCGCATTCTTCACTACACTGCTAACCAGAGAGTGGCCGAGGCACTCACAACCTGCCTGTGACTCTAGGCAGGACACTTGGCAAAGGTAAAGGAAACAATTTACCCAGCTCTGCTGGGCAGGATTTTATGAACAACATCCTCAGAAAAATCCTGAAGCTGGCAGAAGCAGATGCAGTATTTTATGACAAAAGACAAGATTAAAAACACTACTCAAAGCTAGAGGGTTAATATTTAGTGCAGTTCCAAGGGTGAGGTTAGAAGTCTGACCTTCTTTAACAGATCTTAATAGTCTTATCTCAGAATATTGCTGTTACTTGGATTCCATGTTTCAAGTCTGCAATCAGTGCTGCACTTAAGCAAGAGGAGGTCAAAAGCTGCATTTGGAATTTCCAGGACCCTTAATATTTTTAGTACTTTGAATTATTATTTAAGACGCCAACATAGCTTCAAAGCCAATTTGCCAAGTTCTTCATCATGACATTCTGAGACCATACAATAAACTCTTAATTCAGGGAAGCAGAAATCTAACACCAAGGATCTCATATTCAAATGCACACAGAACTAGAATTCCAGAAAAGATTTGATACAAACCAATGGGACAACCACTACAGTACTCCTGGAATATATCTTCCTTCACAACAGGCCTGAAAAAAGTAAGAGCAAAAAGTATCTATAACTACACAAAGTGCAGGTGAGAGGCATATATAACCAAATAAGATGTTGATAATGCCAGTGACAAGCAAAAAGGTACAGTGACAAGTTTTCTTCTAACACAAATGTATACAACAATCCTTGACTATGCAAAGACTATTTCAACACACAGTCATTCTGCAAAACAAACAGCCTGGGATGAACTCCCCTCAAGCTCTGGGGTTTAGTTTGTTTTTTTTTTTTCAGATGACTTGAAAAGCATTCATTGACCTAAAACGTTAGTTTAAGTTTTGAAACATATTCAGGACCAAATCTAAAGTGAAAATTAACTACTTACAGAAGAATCATCATTTAACTTTAAGGTTTCGTAAAAGAAAAGGAAGCTAAAGTTTTTTGCCAATGATTATTTCATTAACCTCTTCACCAAAAATAGAATTTAACCCAAATAATCCAGTCATTTTAGTATTACTTCCTCTTTTAATAAAGCCTACCATCCTCCATCACAAACTTTGCCAAAACCAGAAGCAACACTTGCTTAGTTTTAAAATACTGTATGAAAGACTATCACCTCCTGGGTGCACATTTGTTCACAGTTAAGAGCACCCCACCTTCCCAGAGTATCACTGTAATCAAAACTACTGGTAATTCAGGTTTTGACTCACAATTAAAGGATGGACTGACAATATTTTAGCTTGGATTTAATGACAATAATTCTTCCTTGCAAGTCAAAATAACTGGGCACAGACCCTTCTAAAAATTCCACTGATTCCTTGAATCCAGGCAGTCAGAATACACAATGTTAACCAAGAAAATTATAATCATAAAAAAATAGACTGTAAGCTAAGCTGCAACATATGTTCATTAAAAAGAATCTCTTCCCTTCTTTATAGCATAATCTTTTTGGACATTTATTATGAAGAATTGAACAAGAAGCTTTAAACGTGAGCAGGGACACAAACCCAAGATCCTGGAGATATGCCAATGTAGACAATGTTATTTTCTCCAAATTGTTTACCTTGCTGCTTTAGACAGCAACATGTTGACCATTTTCTGTCCCTATTTGTCAGGCAGCAACAACACAGTGAGAATGAAACTCTGAGATAAGACTGCAAATTCTGCACACACAGGTAGCTCAGCACTTAAAAGTAACCATGCCCCAGTACATTCTTCACTTTTGCTCTACTTTTTAATCCCTAGAACAAGAATCTGAAACCAGGAGGATACATCCAAACATTTGAGCATAAACCCTCAGCACTAGGGTATGGAAAAGCAAGCTACTTTGGACATTGGCCTGTTGATTCATCAGTTCCTTGTTTGAACAACAGTCAGAGTCAGACTCTGTTGTGGGGCAACCTGTGACAGCATCACAACCTGTGAAAATACGCATATGGATACCAACAGTGACCGAAAACAAAACCATAAAGCTGCCAAGAGACATCACCGTAAAGCTTTCAAACCTTTCATTAAGTTTCTGCCAAATGAGATTTATCAAATTTTTTTTTTCTCAACATAGTTACTATTTAACTAATATTTTGTTTCTCAGGTTTCCCTGTCAGATCACTGGCATCCTGTAATTATAAAATACTTAGCTTGAAAACAGATTGCAGAACATTAGATCTGCTGAGAAATACTGGTAAACACTTTTAATGGAATAACAGAAATCCACAATGTTTTAAGCAAGTTTGCAATTCCACTAACAAGACAGATGGAAGTCCGCTTTATGAATAGCACCGATGAGGTATTCACCATTGTTGCTTATTTCCAGAAGCCAGCAGGGAAGGGCCAATATGAGGCTTCGGGAGAATTAACCCATCCAAAGGGAAAATACTGTTTAGACACTTGGGCAAAAAACCACAAGAAATCTAAAAGCAAAATAAGGTGATACACTACTTAGACTTCCAAAAAGCCCAGCACAAGCTTTAGATAAAATAACCGTATGTTCTACAACTACACTGAAAACTCAGTATACTCCTGAACACATCCCATGTGAAATTCTGATAGCATCTGTAGGTGTGATTTCCGAAGTCTGTATTGCCAGTGTTAGCTGTTTTCAGTAATGAAAGTGATATCGGCGTTTTAGAAAGGAGTCCCTAACAGATAAAGCGATTGTGTCTAATTCATCACAAGCTACCACGGTAGACAGACATCTATACATTTCTATAGGTATCTATATGTGCAACATTCCAGAATTCAGAGCTGTGTATAGGTGCCACTACCTTAAATACATGTACAAGGAACTCGATACATCTGTGAACTCTACATGGCCACAGAGGCAATCCAGAAAAAACCTTTACTGTAGGATATGCGCTCAGGGACACCAGCTCCTTACACACCAACAGCCTTATGCGAATAACAACAGAGCTGCTGGAAGTGCAGAGGTGGCAATCCATTCAGCTTATGAACTACTGATTCCTTTTGTATTACATCATTCAACTACCCATTAAGGAGCTGGACTGACAGGATCCAGAATATGCATAGCCCAGCCCTCCACGGTAAACGAGAGCATTCGAAAAGATTAAGACTCAAAGAAATTGGTGATTCATCAGGGCGTCGAAACAGCGCTTCCCCAATTCCCGGCAATGTTCTAGGCCAAGCAGCTAGCCACATATTAGTAACCTCTGTCAGACTTCCAATTTTGGAGTTAATTGCTGTTCCTGAAACACATACCCAGACACAAAATATCTGCAGCAGCACACATCACAGAATGAAGACTGTCATGGCTATCCTAATCACACTATTATGCTGTATTACAGTCACACCTAATTTAAGCACTCTGAAGTACCTTTGTTGTCTGCAGGTATTGCTCTGTAGCACCTGCTTCCGAATGGGGGGGGGGGGGTGCTCCCTCT